>CAEFZX010031378.1:0-86979 GCA_903066825.1 Alfaro cultratus | reverse complement strand
CTACTTTGCACACACTCTGCATTCTCTTGATGAGCTTCAAGAGGTCGTCACCTGAAATGGTTTTCACTTCACAGGTGTGCCCTGTCAGGTTTTTCTACAATCTAATCTACAATTTTCATAGTCATGAAAATAAAGAAAACCCATTGAATGAGAAGGGTGTGTCCAAACTTTTGGTCTGTACTGTATATTGAAGCAAAAAATGCATTTACAACATGCACATGTAGAGACACCATAAACAATAATGTTGTTTTCTTCTTTATTGGGCTCAAAGAAGATGGAAGTTTGACAGAAACTACCAGGCTTATGAAGGAGCAGATAAACACTAGTGTGTTTATCATCAAAAAGATTAAAAAAGTTATCCGTTCCACTTGAAATGATTGCATAGATTAAACAAACCTCACTTAAAATAAATCCAGATTTGAAATATGATTCTGCCTTTTCCAGGTAAACATTATCTAACAAATTCAGACTGAAAATATTTCATAAGCTGTTTTGTATGCATCTTACTTTGGTGTATTCATGATCTACACCACTGATGCCTAATTCTAGCCATGAATGTGAAAATGAAAATCTCCACAGACATACCAGTCCATCAACAAGATGTGAGCAAGTTGCAGGTGTTGATGTGCTTATTATCAGCAATGTTGGATGATGAAAAGTGAAGTAAAATTTTTGTATAACACATTTCAGCAACAAGGCTATTCAAAATGCTTTACAAGTGTAAAAAAAACAAAACAAAACAAAAAAAAAAAACAAGCAACAAACATTATATAAAATACTGCAGGCACCCCTGATCACCACATCCAGATTTTGGGTCTGATCAGAAGTTTCTAGCTGTAGTGTGATGGCTGTATAGCTATGATATCTAATGTTCTTACTTGTTATAATCTGAGGCGAGGGAGCATGTAGATATTAAGTAAGAGGCACCCTAGGATTGAACCTTGGGGTATCCAGCATGTGACTTCTGTCCACTCTGATGAGAAAGTACCTGACACATAGTGCATTGTACATTTTGCCAAGGCGGCCTTAGTACTGCAGTGAGCTCAGAAACTGGACTGAAAGACATCAAAGCAGTTGGTTATTGTTAAAAAGCTGCTTAACTTTTGAAACGCATCTTTTTCAATAACAGAAAAGAGGGAGAAATGAGTGTGGGAAAGAATCAGCAGTTGAAGCGTTCATAGCAGGGCAGAAGAGGACAAAAAACCAGTGATCGATTACAGCAGCAGTAACGCTGCATGATCAGAAACCGTTTGATATTTGTCCTAAGTCGTCTTCAGTCTTGAGATCTCTAATTCAGCAGTCGGTGCGTCTATTATGCTGAATGATCACAGCCCACAGCTAGTGCTTATCTTTGAGGACCAAACATTTTGACCAAAGCAGCGGTAAATCTCACAGTGTGAAACCAGCTTCAGATAGCACAGAAATCATCCAAGCATAAGGGCTAAGCCATTCTGGCATTCGTATCAAATTTATGCACTCAAACACATATCGATCTATATATGGATACACCAGATAACCCTGTTTCCAGTTTGTTTGTTCTTCCTTACTTAAGCTAAGCCACCTAAAACTACTTCAGATGTCCAGGAGACAATTAGGCTTCTGAATCAAATGATAGAACACTTTGAATAAGGAATCTCCCCATAGAAGAACATCTGACACTCTGAATATCATTTTAATCAGTCAAAATTTGAGCCTCTCTCTTTCACTTTTATTTGCCTTCTTGTCCTTTGCTTGCTTTCTTGTTTTTCGCTTAAAATGTAAATTCAGTTTAGAGATGTAGTGCTTTCAAAGAGCACTTTCTTTATCATAATATCTTATGTTTGCCCTCTTTTGGTTACTTAGTCTGCATTAATGATTCTTGCCAAAGCAGCTACACTGATGTTTATTTAATTTAGTAATTTTGAAAAAGTTTTTT
The DNA here is from genome assembly GCA_903066825.1 of Alfaro cultratus. Lineage (NCBI taxonomy): Eukaryota > Metazoa > Chordata > Actinopteri > Cyprinodontiformes > Poeciliidae > Alfaro > Alfaro cultratus. Next base: position 85,064 of record CAEFZX010031378.1, on the reverse strand, counting down.
GTGAAGGAGAAATATAAAATCTGATGAGATTCAGAATAAATTTTAAAGCTTCATCCTGACCTCAAGCAGTCTGAGTTTGTCTGTAACTGTCAGTGGGTCAAAGCTTCCACACAGTTCACAAGGTCACTTGAGCCAATGACATTCTTGCAAAATCAGATTTTATCCTTAAAACTGTTTTTGTCCTTTTTGTTAGAAATTGCTTTTCCTTATCTATGTTTTTTTCTTTCTTTTTTATTTAAATAATTTGAACGTTTATTTTTTTATAACATAATATTCATATATTTAGAGGCCTTGCAGTACATAAGTCTTTTTTAAATAATAGGTTTTCTTTATGTTTTCCAAAACTGAAAGTGATTCATTTTAACCAGTAAGATCTTTACCACTTAAATCCATTCAACTTCAGTACTAAGCCATCATGCATTCATTTCTCATCTATTTGTAAGTAAACATCAATAAGAATAATAAAATAACAAAAGACCATAACTATAAAAAGATGCTTGGCCCAACTATGAAGGGGTCAAGCAAATCTGCCGAATGAGCTCACATAAAGCAGTTCACTTGATCATAGTTTATTTCCTGTGGGTCTTCCTTCACCTTGAGATGCAGAAACGTCTCCAGATCCTTCATACCTGATCAGTAGGTATGTTTCCGTCCAATTGTTCTGCAAATTTTTAGCAAACAGATGAAACCAGTGGTGAGGCACAGGAGTGGAAATGTCATAAGAACATAAAAGAGAAAACGAGATGAGGTGGTTGTGCAAATGAGAGTTGCTTTCATAGAAAGAAGCCTGCATGGACAAGAAAAACGAGATGAAGACAATCACAGAGGGAGTGAGGTGAAGATGGCAAATCTCAAGAGGGAGATGTCTGAGAGGAGAGGGATGTGTGTGTTCTCAGCGTCTGCCACTGCTGTAGCCTGTGTGGATCTGACTGACAACACAAGTTGATTTTGAGCTTGTGCAGGTCAAAGGGCTGCCTTGATGTCTCCCACAGGGACAAAGACTTGATGCTCCAGGAAGAAGAAATAAACTTGTAAAGAGAATGACCAAAGTGCTCCGAGCTTTGGTTCAATAAAACTTCCTCACTTGTCTAAAAATTGTTGATTACCAGCAACATTAAAACTAGTCATAAAGTTGCTATTATATTAATTATCAATATCAGTTTTTATTATGAACACATCGATCTTCCCTTCCATACTTTTTCATTGAACTGTAACCTTTGTTGAACTGCAATGTTCAACAAAGGTTTATCAAGCTTGTGAATAAACCAGATTTTCAGTCAGAACAAAGCGAAAGCTAGTGATCAGTTATGGGAATTGCACCTTAAAGCAGCTGAAATCAAATCCTTTAAGTCGACTGTTATGACTGGTACAATGCAAAAGAGAAAATAAGTATGAAAACACTAACATATGATCCATAATATCCATAAAAAAAACTATTGAGCAATCCTCTTTCTCCAATAAGTGATCTTCCCTCATAAATCTTTGTAGTATTTTTTTTTTTTCTTTTAGACCAAGTAACCATTAAGAAGCTCATTCGCTCATAAAATATATGTGATTAGCTGCTTTGTTGACGTTATTGTTTTGCACTCTAATTGCTAAAATGGTTGAGGAGCAACAAGACAAATGAGCTGTGAGCTGAGAAGTGAAAGTAGTTTAAAGTGGTAGTGGCTGTGTAAGTAGTTGAAGTGTTAATAAGTGATTAATTGGAGCAATGAAAAATCTTTATTAAGGCTTTTTTTTTGCTAATTAGTTTTGGAGATCATGTTTTTCTGAGCACTATCACATTTGCTTTAAAGCTCCTTTTGCGTAGAAAAAACTGAAGACATTCAGGTCTGTGAAGATCTGATCGTGTGATCGTTCTAGTGCTTCACTGTGATTAAATGTTATTGACTCCGTTATCTTTTCATATTTTTGTCCCACTTTGAGTTGGTCTCGATTATTTCAGACCAGAAGCATCCAAATAAAACCTTTTCTCCCCTGAGGTGATCCAGCTGTTTAAAACTTGAGATAAATACTGTCCTTACCCTTGCTCATTTTTACTTCTTTCAATGCACCACTCAGCTGTACATGTCATAGTAAATCCATAAAAGAGCACAAAGAACAACAAGAAAAACATTTTTCACATTTTTGACTGGTTAGCTTAATGCCTAATTGGTATTTGGTAAACAGACAATAATGAAAACATTTAAAAAAACGGCTTAAAATCAACACATACATTATATAAAAGAATCAACACACTGTCTCTTGAACAGAAATCAGTCGTTCACCTTGCTGTTGCACCTATAACTGAATGCCTTTTTCATAATGAGTTATTAAGGCAGCTACTGAACCAAGTACGGCCCTGTTTATTACCAAAAACTCTGCTTTCTTTCAATCTCAAAGCTGATAAAGAAGCAAAATCTACCACTTCTTATCAGTAATTGGAAAACAATGAGTTGAGAAGGAAAAAGAGCTTGATGGAATGGAGAATAAAAGGAGAAAATAAGAGATTGTAGTGGAAATTGATTTTGAACAAGTGCTTTTATACTACAAAAGCTCTACATCTGAAGGGAAAATGATCCCTTTGAATAAGACGTGAGGTGGAAATGTGGCTTAGACCTGATAAAAGGATGCCAGAGGGAAGAGGAGATAGAGACAATGGTGTGAGAAAGGGTGATAAAGTGTGATTGAAGAGAATGAGAGAGGACGCAAAGCAGAGTTTAAAAAGAATCTGCAAGGAAAAGGGGATTGTGAATGGGATATGAAGAGGGCCAATAGCTCTGTGCCCTATATCCTCAGGTATACATTACCAACACAGATAAACCTGAAGTATCTATTTTCTATTTTAATAATCACATATGTCATTGTCATATTATAAACTAAACCTTTGTCAAAGGTACAGAGGTAAGCCAAACTGATCACTTGCTTGTTTTCAGTTATGTTCTGTTTTTAAACCTGATGTCAGAAGTAAAAACTCATCTTTTGAAAGAGCTGACATTTTCCCCACTGCTTTTGCATTTCAAGAACTCATTCCCTGTCCAGTTGTGTTGCATTAGGTAGGTCAAGTGACTCGAAATAAAAATATATATACATTTAAAATTACATACAGTAACACCTTATCAGTCTATTGCACTGCAGTTTCAACTCATTTATGTGCTACATTAATTCTTGAGACACATAAAGTGAGAGTGGTGGTGACTTACAAAATACAAGCCAGAAAAGTCTGTTGAACAGAGTCAGTATAATCCCATCATGGCCGCTGATCTGTATCTACTGCAGAATGGGCAGAGATAAGCATATAATTTAGTTCTGCTAAAGTTTGCACAATGACAGAAGCACAGAAAGGAAGTTGGGTTTCAGAGATCTGAACAGAGCTCAGTAAGTGAGTCCCTTTATGTAATGTTTTAGCCCACCGAGCGGGAAAATGACAGACAAAGCATCAATTTCACAGTTCATAAGATATTCCTTTATCACTTTTGTACTAAGGATCATCAGATGCAGACAGAAGCTTGCAGAGATACTTGGACCTACTGATAAAAATGCATGAGACCATTTTTTAAGTCTACATGTTGAGTGGGATGTATATTACTAAGGCGATGTAGTAATTCTTATTGGTCAATGAGCTAGACGATTAAAAACAATTAGGAGATTGAAATTTTGTAATAATAAATATTTTATGTGAAATGATTAGTTAGGGGTTTTACTTTAACAAGAAATGAAAAGGCTTATTTTATAATTCTTTTCATATAACCAAAATTTCAGTTAGTGTGTATTTCATTTGACGTGTGTGTCCCTATTTAAACTCTGAACTTAAACTACAACTCAATGTTCTATCTGAATATCTAAATCAATTTACCAGTTGGCTTTATATATATATATATATATAGACTAAACTGAAAATCTTATTCACTACAGTATTCATTCCTAAATAATGCATTTTCAACTAAATGACAGACAATAGTAAAGCAAAACCATTTTCCACTGTGACTTAGTAGCTTTTTGTAGACAAACTGTGAAGAGTTAACGTTGAGACAGAAAACGTGAGAGAAAGGGTAGAAAGAATTGATATTCATGCTCTGACACTTTCATGAGCCAATGTAGAAAATGCTGGGGATCTGAAGAAAACACGCTTCTCGAAGGTGAAAACCAAATGAAACATGACATCTAAAGTAGAAGAGAAATAGGTAAGAAGGTTTTAATATGTTGAAAAGGCAGAGTTGCCGCCCTGCTTGGAAAAGACAATAACAGGATGCAGTATTCCCTTCACTATTGTTCTCCACCTTCATTTATTATCTCAACCAGAATATCACAATGCCTCTTCACCCATGGAGACAATGACTGCTATGTGATTACTCACAGATTTAAGGTGTCATAGTCAATAAGAATAGGTAAATATCTGAGAAAAGAGGCACATCCCGTACTTTCAAGGATTTGCCAGTCAGAAATAAAATACAGCTAGGATTGAAGGTAGTGTGAGATTGATTCTTATTTTCATTCGTAATCTACATGGAATTTGGAAATTTAAGACCTGGTTCACAGTAAATCTTTAACACTCTCAATGGAAATCACCCACTCACTTTGTCGTATTATGATGTATGGATGCCTCGATATGTAAAATATTTTTGGGAAACTATCCTTTGAAAATCCTAATTAATTTTACACAAGTCACAGCTAGGAGGAACCACAGTCTGTTGCTGTCACCCAAGGATAGAAATGGTATATTGTACCAAAATAAATCTTGCAGGAGACTTGTGAACAGAGTTATGCATAACTGCACACAGACATCTGAAAACTGTTTTTTTTTTTTTTGTTTGTTTGTTTTTTTTTAAATTCCAGCAGCACTTTCAATTCATAAACTTTTCACTCTTTGAGGAGGTTTTATTTAGAAAAATGCCATAAAATGAGTTTTGTTGGAGCTTTCTCTCTGTACAACTGTCATTACACAAAGTCTGCAAGGGAACAATATATTATCTTTGCCCATGCTGCTCTTAGCTGATCAACAGCCATTATAAGATTATATCTACTCTGTGTTTACTTGCTTTATTTTTTTCTCTTGTAAGTTGCCAGATCTGTTATATACTTCATGTGTATATAAAATGAATGTAACTTATAAATGAGCAGAGCAGTGTAATAAGCATCATTATTGTAAGTAATATTCCCACAAGAGCTTTTATCATGGTGGGTCGGTCTACACTTTTACATGGACACATCAAACAGAACAAAAGATAATATTTTTACATAAAACGACAGGAGCCTAATCGAAAATTTTGCAGTGTGACTGATTTTGTCACTTTTGTTATGTGTGGGTAGTTTAGTCATGTGAATGAGCCCTTTCTCATTCCACAAGGTAATTTTCTACTTTGAATTGTTCAGTGTTTCTATTCAGGCTTAACAGGGTTCAAACACTTTGTCTGGGTGAGGACATGAGGCCTTGTGAGGAGTGTTTGTCTGATGACTGATGGTGAAAATGACTGCAAAGTACTTTTCGTCTTCCTCTTGTTCCATAGCAAGCCCTTTCATATTCACTCAAACCTCCACATGGAACTTTTTGAAGGACAGCAGTTCAAGTGAAAAAGAGCTTTGTCACTCTGCCTGGTGATTTGTTTTGATCTGAGAGACTGAAGGTACCTGTGGTTCAGCACTGCTATGATGACATGCTATCGTAATTTGTTCACCTTATGCAGTTATGACAATTTGCACTCAAAAAACCTCTGCACTGATAAACAGATTCTTATTTTATTTATATCTCTTTTATTTGAGACAGAGTTCATATTTATTTTAATAGTTTATTTTATTTTAATATTTATCTCTCAATCCGAAAGCATAAGCCAGAAATGATTCAAAGAACATTTCCATAAATTTTCAAAGTGTTATCAGTTTTCTGAATGTTGTTTATGGCTTTTTTCTAATTATTTCAGCGAAAGCTTGTAATCAGTTAATGATGGGCACCTGTATATCACTACACTTCAAAGTCAAGATGGATTGCACAATATTAATTGATTCATTGATTGTTAGTAGCAGCATGTTAGCTAACGTGGTGCTCATTTACTGGTGAATACATAGGTAGACACACTTTCAGTCTCAAATTGCTGTTGATTGTCAGAGAACCTTATTTCTGAGAGTGATGAGTTTATAATTCTATGGAACTGACCACCATTATAGCTTTTACCTACTGAAAGTTTTTCCCATATTCCCAAGCCAACTTATACATGATTAGTTCTTTCATATGGACATGTAGTTTATTATATTTCATTGCTGCTTGAATGAATAGGATTTTTTTTGTCTTAATGTATTTTATATTTAGTATACTTTCTTCTCCTCTTTTTATCATTTCACACGACTTTCTTTTAGCAACTGTTCATTTAAATCCCTTCCTTTTTAACTATTGTTGAGAACTTATAGCTTTACCGTTTATTAAAATGGTAACCATGTGTACTTCAAAAAAAGAGTAAAACCATTTAAAGGAACAGAATTGTTAGTATCACCTACATCAAGTGAAGTTTTTGTCTTTTGTTGACTTTGTTGTCCACAAACAAATAGTTGTAGTTCACCCACTGACACCAAAAAGAGGCAGGGTGGCCATTACACCACAAATGTATAACAGCCAGTCTCCAAAATGTGTACAATTTTAATTAGATGAAGCCACAATTTTTAAAGCAATGTTAAGAAATACATCATTTTTACTTGAAAGATGAAATAACAGAACAGAGACGGAGGTTAAAATTTATAGAGGCTAGGACAAAAAATAGGAACTGAAAACGAGGGCAGATGGACATGCACTTCTCAGAAAATACAAAAATTATGACTTCATGCAAACAGCAGGAGATGTGTCATGCTGTGCCATCCCAACAGGCTGAAGGGAGCATTGACTGTTAATCATGGGGACACCGTCCATGTGTTTGTGTAAATCCTCTGATCTGCCTCCTACGGAACAAAAACACATCTCTTACTGTGTTTGTTTGCATGCTGGGATATGGAGGTACTTTGCTAAAGACTTTTGTTGTTAGTCTCCAGACTGTTTGAAAGAAATGTTTGATTTTGTTTTTTGAGGCATCTAAAAGTTCAGCCAACACAAATACAACCTGTTAATGGATAATTCAGGCTTCCCATAGTGTTTAATAGTCAAAAAATTAGACCAAATATGTGTGAGTAAATCAGAGGAATTGGAGGCTTTCAGAGAAGAGTGATTTCTCAGCTTTTGACAGGTTGCAAAGTAAAAGTGGTTGTTTCTCTCCCAAAGCTCCAAAGGGGTGTTTTATAGTTGTTCTCTGAATGCTTTTTATCACGATTTTTCTCATGAAAAATCGTGATAAACAGAAACAGTCTTTGTGTAAGACTCAATGAATGCAAGCCACCAGTGGGTCTGTTTTTGCCCAGCTCCTCAGGGCGTTTCACTTCTACACAGTCATTCTATGTTTTAAGTTCTGATCTCCCTTTGCTTTGAAAAAGACATCTTGGAGACTTTTATTTTGTTTCTTACCTTTGTGATTGATAGTGTGCATCAGACTAGTGGGGTCACTTGGAGAAAGACATACAAGTAATAAGTATTTTGCTTGTTGCTTAACTATTTTAAATGAAATACATTTAAATACACACACACAAAAAATAAATTTATCAAGTACCATCTCCTACAGTCTAGCAGTCCTGTTATTTAGAGTTGGTTGTTCCTCAATACATGGCAACACACTGAGAGTCATATCCTTGAGCTGCTTTCATTTCTCCGACTGAAATAAGGGTTCCCTTAAAAGTCGACAGTGATAGGGAATCTATGATAGACCAAAAATGGAACAATTACAAAAGAAAACACAAGGGATTGACTAAAACACTAGGACAAAAGGAGACTACTAAATTTAGAAAGAGAAGAAACAGAAATTAGGAAGTGAGAACAATAGAGCTGAGAATACCAAGAAACTACAAATGAAAAAAACTAAAACAGTTGCTCTGCTTCTGAGCTTTCTGGACTTCAATGTTTTAAATAAAACATTTAACTTTAATTGGTTCAGTAACATGGAAACTTGATATAATTAATCATAATTCTATTATGAAATTAAATGTGACTTTTTGACTTTTTGAGAAACTATCTGGGTGCACTATTCCTTTTTTGATTTCTCTCCTTCTTTGCCCACACATCCTCTTTTTATTCAGCTTGAATACAGCTCACTACCTCTCCTGAATTTTAAAGCATTGAGAGATTTGTTCACAGTCTTCATGCGCATCAGTTAACTTTTTAACTGGGTAATATGGTGAATGATGTTGATTTGTATGTTTTTTTTAAAGTCTTTCTCTTGCTTTTACTAATTTCTTACTAATCTGTCTTAATAATCATTGAGAAGCACCCTATGTGTGTAACACTTTATGCATGACTACAGTCACTGTGCTTGCTGGTGAAGTGTCATATGGCTGGTAGAGCCATGCAGAGACAAGATGAAGAGTCTATCTTTGATCTGTCACTCTGGAATTTAGTGACTTATTTCTGCTTCCACTTTCACAGTCCTCCTAATCCTCCACAGAGCAGTAACTCATCTACACATTGACGCTGTGAGTGTGTTGGGCTGTGGAAACTCTTTGGGAACAATTATCTCACACATAATGCCTGATTCTTTATGAAATCTCGTATAATGTGGGTGCAGATGACACTATGTACAGCACAGAAAAAGGATTGCTGGAAAATGTATCAAAAATAATATCTCTGAGGCAGGAGGGGTATACATTTTTTCAATACAAATATCAAGAAAGATGCAATCTGTTGAGTGGTGCCCTTATTAATATTCCACATAAAATTATGTAAATATGTGAAAGAATTTATTATGTTTAAACACTGACACCTGTATTATTCAGAGGGATGTTTTCTATCTATTTAAAGGGGTTGTGAGATTACTGAAATATAACAACCTTTTTTGTATTTAGTCGAATTAAACTTTTATTTCAGCATTGGCACTTATTGAAGAAAATGTTGCTGTGAGATATAAACATTGATGTTTACCAGCTCTTAAAGAAACACTCTCTAAGAGAGCCTCAGGGAAACAAAACTTGCATTGTTTCTTTTTACCACAGACGATTATTTATTTTAAAACATTTAATACAAATCAGTGACCTGACAACAGTTGAACAATAGTTTAAGTGATTGAACCCTGCCTATTCTATTGTTTTCTTTAGTCTTTTTTTTTTTTTTTTGCACTCTCTTATTTGTTGTCCAAGCGAAGCATCCAGCTCTGGGAGCATCGATCCCACCTCAAAGTTCCTGGCTTTAGTCAGAGTCACAAAGATGGCAGAGAGACGCTCCAGTGTTTGGAAACTCCACTAGCCTGCTCAAAAATCAGCAGTGCAAAAACACACACACAAAAACGAGTGAAATCACTCAACAGAATTATCACCATCCAGTTCAGTATAAACAGGTCTCTTCCCAGATCACAATGGCAACCTTTTGTGTATAGTTGCAATGGGAAAAAAAACCTAAAAAAACTTGAGCATCAGTTGTTGCATTTTTTTTATTTTTTATTTTTTTATGAAATAGTGGATTTGATCATCCTTTGTTACCAAGAGATCAGCGTAAGTGCGATATTACTATAATGATGGAACTAGAGCAATAATTTATTATAAAAGAACATATTTTAATGTGGAGACGCAAATATGTCTTAATATTTTAAAGCCTGCAATGTCTTTTTTTAGTCTAACACAGGGGTCTCAAACTCCAGTCCTCGAGGGCCACAGTCCTGCAACTTTTAGATGTGCCTCTGCTGCACCACACCTGAATAGAATAATTAGGTCATTAGCAGGACTCTGGAGAACTGATCTACACAAGGAGGAGGTAATTAAGCCATTTCATTCCAGCGTTTTTGTACCTGTGGCACATCTAAAAACTAAAGGACTGCGGCCCTCGAGGACTGGAGTTTGAGAACCCTGGTAACAGCTCGTCTGTCTTTAGCATGTTAAATATATTGAGCTTTAGATAGAATCTACCTGAGCTACATCATAGACAAAGAGCATCGTCACACTATTGTGGAGAGGCAGTTTTGTGGCATCTCAAACCGTGAAGCCAGATACAGACACTTGAGATGTCACACTCAGTCACAACTTATCAGCTACTGTTAACTGATTGGCTCCACAGCTTCTTTCCTTGGCTTCAATGATGAGCTCAATCACAACTTGGAGGATATTTTTTTTTGTATTTTGCAATGATAATGGGCCCGTTCTAGTTCCAAAATATGCATCCATGTTTTTATGTTTCCAGAGTTATCAGAAATGTGGCTGAGTGAGTGTAGTATATGCCCTCTCAGTTAAGAAATAGCTGATTAATTGAACGATAGCTGTAGAGGTAAACAAAATGTTTTAGGAGAACTGTATCAACAACACAAACTTAAACTTTCTACTCTTATTTTGCTATGTCCATTTTCTGCCATGAGAGCTTAAATATTCCACCAGTGGGACTAAAAAGGACTAAACTAATCTGAGCCCTTTAGTTTGACTTCTAATTTGGTGGAAACATCTTTAAATCATGATATATATATATACATTTTTTAATCAGTTAGTATTTATTTTCACTTACACAGTACCTTAACTTCAATGTAGCAGTGTTGTTTTTGTTTGTTAGCAGGAGGGATATTTACAACAAAGAGTGAAAGTATTAAAGGGAAACTCTTGCAAGAATTTCTTACCCTGAAAAGCTAATTTTGATGTCTTACTCTTGACCCTTATATCTCATTAAGTGCATGTGCCTTGTACCTTGTGGCTAGTAAAAATAAACTGTTCATGAAACATTTTTTAATGTAAAACAAAAGTATAGGAGAGATTTCAGAGAAAATCTGCTGTATATAAATTACAGGAGGCTCCTTTAGGCATTGGCTATGTGGATGTCAAATGTAAAAATAAGCAGCATTACCAACTATCACACATCTGACATGAGACTCATGCATTTTCTCTCGTTCTTACTGTTACAGTTTTCGAAGCTTGTGTTCAAGGTTGACAGGATTTATCAAATAATTTTGCAATTCTTAAAAACAACTTTAGGTTTCAGAGACTCTCTGTGATCAGATTGTTGATGTTATTCATAATATTTATAAACCTACAGAGGATTACTGAAAAATGTCTGTGTATAATAGCATAGGAAGAGAGAACAGTTAAAGCCCCTTCACCTACCTTCTTGCCTAACCTATGATAATTCTGTCACTGCTCAGCAAATTGTTTTACAATTCATTTGTTACATTTTCCAACATTTTACACACACACCCACACACACACACACGCATGCGCACAGCCACCTACATTTAAAATTTAACACTTCTAATATAAGACATGGACATGTACGAGTAAATTGATAGAGCCAGGAAAAGCCTATAGAATATGGTAAAAAAAAAAAAGCATCTGTACTATTCAAAATGTTAATATTAAGATGCTCTATAGTTGAATTGTGTCTAAAAAATATTGTGTGCTTTTGTAGAAGGATGAGTATCATGGCTGACTACTAAAGATCAGCTGCTTGCAATTTACTTTCCTCAGGAGTCTCAGCCATTGTCAGTTTGAAATCTTTAGATCATTTTCTTTGTTAGTCCCAGCTGTTCTCCTCTCAGCAAAACACAAAACCACCAACCTTGAAATGCAGTCAATACATGTGGGAAGACTGGGCTGTGGAGGATATTTTTATTCTCATTCTGGTGTTACAATTTTTTTCCATGCTTAGTGCTGTGGGTTTGTTCTTTAGAGGAAGAAATATAAAACAAAAACGTAAGTGTTACGATTTGTGTTTCATTAACAGATCTATGATATATGATACATTACATGTATATATGATGTAATGTATCAAATGTCATAGATATATGACATATCTATGATATGCCAGAACTGGCATATCTGCAACTGGTATGCATATAGGCATACCATATGCATATGGTATGCCAGTTGCAGATATGGATTTGGTATACTGTGAAGCAGAGTCATCATTACTACCGCCTTTACTTTCATTGGTATTTCAAATTAAGTTCAGATTCATGACTCAAGTTCCTGATCCTATTTTCCTAATTACATTAACTTAAAAAATCTGTGTTTTTATAAAACAATCTCTGAACTGATATTTTATGAAGAAATAAATCAAATAATAAAACAGATGTAGATGCTAAAGTTATGATCTTATCACCACAGCAATTGAAACAGTATGAGGGTTATATTTGACCATAATTAAATGGCTTTAGTCTTGATGTTAGTAATGTCATTAGTTTGAGTTCTGGTACAAATCATCTACAAGAAAATTCTTAGATTTAACAGATAACACATTGCAGTAGGCAATTTGTTTTTTTCTTTTCCTTTTTGTATTCTTGGGTAAACAGTTCCTATTTAAGGCTACACAATTCCTCTTATTGTTGAATTTTCTAATAAAGAATTTGTTGAAAAAGAATATATACTTAACATTGTTAAAATGTAAATTCTATGACTTCAGACCAGCATTGGGCATCTTTATACAATATGTATTGGTTCAGGACATTCTGCATCTAGAGAAAATCTCTAGACTGAGACAGGTGTGTGAAACTGTAATGGGGTTGAGCATTTTAAATAAAACTTTAAAACAGGATATTCTTAAAGTTACGACAAGTGACAATGGTGGAAATCCATGTTTCTGTGGAGCTGTAGCTTGCCATATTGAATAAGCTCACTTCTACACACATTTCCTGGTAATGTGTGTAGACTGTTGGTTTGGCTTTTGCTTGACTTTTCTTTCTTTTTCGTGTTGACTGTACAATCACTGCCTTACAGAGATAAATTATGGGTGTACTTGTGTTACATTTATTTAAATAATAGGACCTCTAGGTGACCAATTTTGGTGTAATGTTGTTAAATTAAGAGTTGAGAAACATCATTAGACTAGATGTGTTGTTGTGCAGTCAGTTAACTCCAGCTCCTTTTGCACACTAGTTAGTTAACTTAGCAACTTTAAGTTTAAGATCCTTTGTTATAGCTTAATTGGACTGGATTTGAGACCTGCCTGTGCCAGTGACTGTATTTGATATAGGGGAGGTGTGGCCAAGAAGCTAGACAGATTAATGTAAGAAGCTTTTGAAAGCACTGCCATTGTTTCTGCTGTTCTGTTCTGTAACTTTTGAAAGGTCATAATGGAAAGGTTTCAAATAAAGGCTGTTTTGTTTAAGGTTAATAGGTGAATTTTATATGGCTGATCCCTCTGGAACCTGCGGTGTTATTGCCAATGATTAATGTTCCATAAAAAAGCTGTACTGTTGTATAGCAGGATTTCTCAGTTCAATGCTCCTCACATATTATCGTCTGTTCACTCCTTTCTGTATTTTTATACATATTTCACAGATTGCAAGACTACATGAGAAAAATACTGCTTTTGAAAAGTTTTTTTTTTTTCTCCTCTGAGAAACTGGGAATCCCATCAGATTAGATTTTAAAGACTAGTTAAAGATTTTAGAATTATGTAATAACTATTTATATTGTTTTGGATCGTGTGTGTCCATCCCATTTGCTTCTGTCTTCAGTTTTGAATTATTTCCCCATTTGTTTCTGAAGCTACTTATTTCTCCATATTATTATGGTGGTTAAATGTCTGTAATTTTCTAGGTCTTCTTTACTTCTTTTTTCTGAGCTTACATGTTTCCGAGCACTTGGCAGCCGTACGACTTTCTCAGATCAATGATCTTTGTTTCAGGCTGTGATTTGTTGTGTTTGTCCCTTCAGCCTGTACTTGAATAATTTTTCTCTCTTTTACATCACAAAACTGCCTTGTATGCTTTGGATGACAGCAACAATCAGGACCACACAGAGACAAAATGAATTACTTACTATGAAGCTGCACTTGTTCCAAAATGCTATAACACAGACACACACTTAGTTTGCCATCTGCCTGTAAAGACAAATTGATGTTCGGTTGGTGGCTAGTATTATGCCTCCATATACTTCAGATTCTAGTTAGTGCTTATAGCTCCATGCATGTAAGAATCCCTCTTTTATAGTAGTAATTGTCATTAGACTCACAAAAATATGAAGTAATGCCAGAAGGGATGACAGTTAATACCGAAGATGGATTTGGCCTAACTCCCAAACGATGAAAGGCATATTTGTATTAAAACTAAATTTACCATTGTGTTGCGAATCCAGTTAGTCTTTCTCTTTATTTTCTTCAACTTGCACGCTGTTAACTAGTTAAACGACAGTAACAATTCTTTGAGATTGTTTCAGCCATTATCCAATATTCATCTGAATACATTGTTTATTTGGGCAGCATATTACATATTTGGACAGGACAATATCTCGGGTTGCATTCACCCAACTGATGCATTTCCCACCTGCAACTACTTAAAACACCACAGGGAGAAAGTGGTTATTGATTTAACCATATTCAGACAAAATGTACAGTTAATTCCTATAAAAAAAATACTACAACTTTTTAAAGCTTTTTATTACTATGTGTGAATGAATAGATAATTATAATTTAAATAAATTTAGTTGTTAAACATGCTACCAATTATTTTATTTTGTGATCAGTGGGTCATCTTGTTTAATTTTGTTCTCCCTTTGATGCAGACCATAACCTGCTCAAAGTATTTCAGAGTGACATAATTGACCCAGAGATAAGGTTTCTGATATTCATAGAATATCAATAGAATGCATGTCTAACAGCCTTTATACAGCAAAAAAAACACTCCATTTATCATTTTGGTTGAGAGACTATCATGTACCTGTAATAGAAAAAGGAAAGCAAATTGTTATCCAGATTCTGTTAAATTTCATTTTCAGCCTTAGAAAAACATGCCTGGCTGTAGTTTTAAACAAGAGCAGTGATGTCAGAGATTTGCTTGAATTAGTTTGACATCCTTTAACTTTAAGAGATCCATCCTCAATTACACAGGTGAAGCAAGGATATGTAGGGCAGTTCAACCATCCATTTCTACTGAGTATTGGTGGCCGTCAATCCTTTTCTGCAGTAAAAGAGAGCAGCAATTTTCAGCAAATTGCAGAGCTCTGTAAAATATTGCTGTCTTTTTTTTTTTTCCTTTGGTCAAATTTACTACAAAACATGCTGGTTTCTATCAAAGTCTGACAAGATGGCACGTTTTATTACTTTCAGCCTAGCCTTTCTTTTTATTTTTCCCTTTAGTGAACATGTTTCTCCAGATCTTTGTTAACACATAAGGACTTACATATTCCTACATATTCTGTGAGAACATCAGAATAATATTTCAGTTACGCATAAATACCTTACTCTGAAATTTCCCAATGACGGAAAGGGGTTTTGCTTCTACAAGTGACTAATCTTGCACTTGGGAGAAACACACTGTAGAATCCCCCAGATAGTTTATTGCTGTAAGACTTACATGGATCGGCTAAAACACCTTTTATTATGGATGTGCCCCTTGTTTTGATTGCCGTCTTCATTCATTTATTTATTTTTTCTGACCAGTGCATGGCTTACAATTACATACATTTTATTTGAGGGCACCTTTCTAAAATCCTAGGTCACCTTACAGAAAAGATCAAACAAATGATTGCATATTTAAACAGGCTTACTAAAAGTCTATGTTTAGGATGGATCATCAAGTGTTTTGTCACTAAAGTGTAATTTATTTTTTCAGAAGATCACTAGCTTGGATCTTGTGCTGAACAAAAATGTACTTTTAACCTAGGATTTCTGAAACTGCTTTCTAATGAATTTAATGTTGAAGGTTTGTTTTGAGGAGAGGAGTAGTGATGCACCTGTTGACACAGATTTCCATTATTTGAACCTTGAACTGATCTTATGTGGTACCTGCATATTCTCTTTGTTTTCTTTCTAAGTACATGTGATACTGAAATTATTTCTAATTTAACTTGTTGGCTAATAACTGGTTAATGTTTGAGTGTCTGTGATTTTACCTTGAACTGTGCAATAAGGAAAGGTGCTTTGTCTAAAACTGAAGATTAAACAGAAATTGCTATTATGTTAATATGCTTAGACACTGTATCTACTAAAATATCACAAGAAAGATGGGTTTGACTATTTAGCTCCAGTATGAAATAAGTTTCAAGTTGATCCTGACATTAAGTACACAATTGTTCCGGACCCTGACAGCATGGGAAAGTTTTTAAAGTGGTTTTAGATCCAATCTAACCTTAGCTTATTCCCTTTAGAAATGAAAATATAATTCCTTTCTCAGTGTAAAATATAAACTAGAGCAGGTTACAGAAACAAATGGGCAGCACATATTAACTCTCCAAACACAGTTCACTGGTGTCATATGTTCTTGTGGCAAGACTCTTCACAGATGGAAACTAATCTTAAGACAATAAAATAAAGAACAGCAGACAAAGAATAGCTTAGTTTTAGTTTGGAAAGTAATGTCAGACATACAGACTTTGGAAAGTAATGTCAGACATACAGACTTTAGCCTGTTTCAGCATGTGGTCTTAAACCTTTGATCAGCAGATGAACTGCTGGCTTAAGTGTAAATTTAATTTCAAGTCTTCTGTTTGCTGACATGTCAGGATTTTTAAAATGATGGGTGTCTGGAGAAATATTGTCAAAATGCCCAAACTTAGGTTTTCTTGTGAGTATAATAAAATATTACAGTACTATTTGTGACCATGTTTACTTCCAAGAAGCTGATAGATTCACCAAAACCAAGCCCAATGGTTTGACAAACCTGGGGCTTTTTATTCTTTCTACAGGAGAAAAAAGGCCATGCTCTTGTTGCTGTATGCTTCTTAAGGAGTGTGTATAAGCATTTTCAGAGTTGTGTTTTAAGTATTTGCTTAATTTACTCATGAATTCTGTATTTTTTATGCATTTTTTTTTTACATATAAGCACATAATCCTTTCTAAGTTGGTGTACATGCATATCTTAAATATTGCTGTTCAGATGCAATGATATGCATATGCGCTGCTCCATATCATACAGACACAATGCTGTTATTTTAGACAGTAGTGCTAAAGTTATTCACTCTTCTCTGCAAATTCTTGTTGCAATAAATTATTCAGTTTGACTTATTAGCATATGACTCATTAAATTCATATCCAGTTAGTAGGGATTTATTTATATCTTGATTGATCAGAATAGTGAGCAGCTGATTGATCTGCAGGGAAAATGTTATTGTGACAGTGTTTAGATCCAGCAATTATGTAATTAAATTGTGGAGTCAGCTGATGAATAGGCTCATTTTCACAGTTTTCCTCCATTTAATTCCCCTCGAACCACAAAGTAATGATGATGTAGCTTTGGCGTTTTTTGTCTAAACACTAAAATGAACCATTTGTTTATGATTCTACATTAATCACAGTTTCAATAATGAGCTGTGGAAACCTATCATGTGACATTAGAGCAATGTCAATGGCGGTCAAGTCTGACATTTGCCGTGATGATTCAAAATGACAAACTCCTGTGGTAGTAATGGATTCACAGTCACACACTGTAATGAACTGAATAGTTTAATGTAAGCTGAATGAAAGTCAATCATCTGGTGGATTCTGTAATCAAATGTTATTAGTTAGGGCTCTTCACACCAGAGAGTGCAGTTTGCTTATAGTGGGAAATCAAACGACTATCCAGCAAACAAAAGAGAGAAAAAGAACCAACGAGAAGAACTGAGGACTTTTATGTTATTTATGAATATGTTATGACCTAAAAACTTTGAAATCCTCACTGTGTGAAACATCAGCAGCACATTACAATCTCTTGTTTTCTGCTTTGTTTTTCCATACAACTGCTTTTGTCTCAACAGCTAACTTCTCAACACACACTCTAAAAGCAGCTTGAAATGATCATTTCATTTAAACATGCTGTGTACATTTTCTACAAACTGCCATGGCTTTCTTAGATTTAAATCAAGTACCAGCGATTTGGCTGTTTGTTACTCTTCAGTGTTTATTGTAGGACACCAGAAAACATGAATACAGTCATTTTCTTTGTGTCTAGTCTGGTCTTTAGTTTCACACCAAACAATAAAAACTAATAGCCTGTGTGGTATTCCTTTAGTACAATCATTTTACTTGACTTACAAACATGGTAACTGCATATGGATCACAAAAATAAAGTCAAGTTACGGCTGAAAGAATATATTGTACATTCAAGTTATTACTGTGTTTGTTATGAAAATCTTCCTCTCTTCAGCTTTGATTACATTTGTTTCATGTTTTTTTCTAATTATTTTTCCCAATTTATGTCTGTTTTTGACATGGACATTACCTATGGACCATAAAATGCAGGTAAAATAAAAACTTGTTGTGACATAGACTCTGCATTAAAGATGGCTTCAGGCTTTATGTGTTGTATTTAGTTTCTTAATCCCCACTTTTCATCACCGCTGTTCAATTTTACCAGTTGCAGCAACTGCTACTCAGGATTTTCTCTACAAATATGGTTGCACTTAAATTCCTCCTTTTTTCATAGTGTGTAAAAAATCTTTTATTTTTAGGGGGATTTTTTCCTTCAAGTTTTAAGAATGATCTATATGAAGATATTATATATGCTGTATATATCCAGTGATGGTTTGAACCACAGCTGCACAGCACCATTATTTTAAAATCAAAGTATAATTTCCATTACACCTGTTCTGATTTATACTGACCGCTGGAGAAAAGCACCACCCTGCCTGTTACTCTATCAGAATTAAGCGGGTAGAGACGATTGATATATAGCTCAGCCACAATATAATAGTATAATACTTCTCTCCACAAACCCCTAAAGTGCTAATATTTTGTAAAACTTTCTGACTTATAGATGGATAACAATAATTTATGCTTTACTTTTCTCCTCTGCTTTCCAGCCACCTGTCATTCAGTTGACTGTGTCTCATAGAGTTTTTAGTGTCAGTTTTACTGTTAACAGATATTGACCCTTTGCAACTACATCACCTAATCGTACTAGGCCATGACGGATGTTGGAAATGAGGCTGGGAGTATTGAACAGAGCATCAGAAATTGTCTTCCCAAGTTGTTTTTGCCAGATTAGCCTTGGGTTCTAATTGTACGAGTCAAGCTAATTTGTGAACGCAACACACTTGGTTAGGGCTCATAGAGGCTTTATGTACAACCAACTCATGCTTCCTTTTTTCTGATGTGTTGATCAAATTGTTGACTTTGCCTGAATTCACATCCCAAGATTTATGTCACTATGTCATAAAGAGCATTTCCCTTTACACCGGAGAAGCCTTAAAAACATTTTCTCCAAGATTACTAATTGTTTGACAGTACCTTCTCTATAATGCAATATTTGATTGCATCTTTCTAATCATACTCATGAAGCATTTGAACGTTAATCATCTTGCCTTGTTAAAAGTGTTCACTGCAAATCTGGGATTACACCAAAGGCTGCCAGTCATTATGATTGATGGCTGAAATCCATTGCCGCTGAATCTTTCCTCATTAAAAGTTATACAATAAAATGACAAGTTTGGTTTGCATCCTTCTCTGTTTTTGCAGCCGACCAATGAACATTTTATGAAAATTTTTACAGTGAAATCAATTAAATAGAAGCACTACTGGGTTACCAGATATCTGTTTGTTGACAGGCTTTGCTGGAGCATCTAGGTTGTTTTAACATCCATTATGGCAGATTGGGGAGCTTTCTGAAGGGCGTGACGTCACATGTAAAGGGTCAGTTTGGATTGTTTGGAGTTGAGTAGAAGCATATATAAGTTCTACAGAAAACCAGGGTTGTCTTTATGTCTAATCTTATTTCTTTTTAATTTTTTTTATTTTTATAAAAAAGAGATTTGAGCTCACAGTGAAAAATATAATTTTTGAATAAAAATGAGAAAAAGATAGACTGAATGCCAGTAAGTCCTGCTCACTTACATCTTGACAAAACACTAAAATAGAGTTTTACACATGGATGGGATGCTACAGGCAAAGCGAAGAGAATGAGGTAGTATTTTAGTTTGACAGCTTTCATACAGAGTAGTTTACAGCAGATATGTGTTTTTAAAAGACAGGTCTATGGTGAAATCTTTTGTGAGGACATGGTCTGAGAGGAGATTTGGATGTGAAAACTATAACAAGTCTGCAGAGAATTGCCAGGAGAATCCGTAAGGGATTAACTGAGTGTTTTTTTTCTTTTTGGTCAAATTCTGTACAAACCGTGAAATCCAACTTTTGAACATGGGAAAGACTTTAACCCCTTATTGTTTGTAATATATATTGATAATGATAATGTTTGGGCAAGCAGCTAAATTAAGGAGCAAAGTACATACAATACAATTCCTATTCAAAGTACAAACAGCATGTACTGTTTGTACATGTAAATAATTTGTATACATTTGCTGTGAGAAGGTGAAACTAAAGTCAGTTTACTTGATTAAGCAAGAAATCTTTGCTAATAAATTTGATTCTGAATTTCCTAGAGGTTATGAAAAACTTAAAAGTGGACAGAGGACAACATTTAACAAAAATATTGTTTTAGAACTTTGGAACACAATCTTATATTGTGCATTTTTTTCGCTTATATATGAGTACACATTCTACTGATCTACAAGTCAGTTTTTACTCTGTTGTTTTGACTATGTCTCCTTTGTAAAATTCACAAAATATCATTATGCAGTCCTGGGCAAATATGCACCACCTTAACATTGTTAGACATCATACATTTTCTTCATTGCTAAAGTTCTTAATCTTTTCACAACTGTTGAATTTTGCCTCATCATTGCTAAATAAATAGACATTGAATGGCTGCCACGGGGGACTCAAGGATTTCTCAAACATGCATGACAGAATTAAGCGGCACTCAAAATAAGTTTTTCATGAGAAAATAACATCAGAACATGAACCTATGGGTAACAATACAGTTTGAAGATTTAACCATAACTCAGAGACATATTATTGTAAATGACATTCTAAAGAGGCTCTTTTCTTTATTAATTTGCGTCCTTTAATTTCACAGTCTTCCTCACTTCTAAGTAGAGACAATATGACTCTTCTCAGGGAGTTGAATCAATTATGTCTCCCACTGGAACACTTTACCTGGAATAAAGCCCAATCTGATCAAATATTCTGGATAAGAGAGATGGCCAAAGCTTGGTGAAAAGAATAAAGAGCAACGGGCAATTTGAATTAAAATTGTCTGTATCTTTCTTTATATTCCTAACATGATTGTAACAATGGGGTGGTGATATGTGTACCCCGCTAGCTTCCCTGGTGACCCTGCAAGGATATGCGTGTTTAGATAATGGGGGGATGGATGGTAGAATTTGATTAAAAATAAGGACCATTGTCCTTTGTATTTCATCTGAGAATAAGCACTATTTATTTAAAATTTGAGTGTAGCTAAAAGAATCACTGTTTTAATTAATCTGATTATTAGTTGTTTCAATATAGCAACAGCAGGAAAAAGACCGCGAAATAAAAGATCACATATTTGAAATGGTTAAAACTTAAACATAATACAAAACTGTAATTATTGCACTGACCGCTATTTTGATAGCTCATTAGCAATCCCAGCAAGTAATTAATCTCAGAAGAATGGTAGCTTTTGAAAATTGGCTACTGTGCTGGATCGTAGTGCCCATTCCCTACACTGAACTCAGTAAACTGTGCTGGTTGGTGATGTGCTTCATCTAAAATGATGAGAGGGCAATGGGTGTGGATTTGATCTGTCATTCTGATTCATTACATCTGAGGTTCACTGGGTGATTTTTCTTTTTCTTCCTTGCTGTATTTCAGCAGTCTTCATCTTTCACAGCTCAGCAACTCATCCACCCACAGTGTACGTGTGTAGTATGTTTCTGCTCTGAATGGGTGAAAAATATTATGTCCTTCTGTTAAACTGTCTAAAAGAAACTTAAAATACAGAGATTATAGCTGTATTTGAAATTTTAAAGAACATGTAATTAAGTTAATCTGTAAAAATCATCACGCATCTTAGATGTGTTGAATTTTATCAAAGTATAGTATCCAGAACTTTTATTCAGATTAGTGTATTTGCGAAATCTGTGTAGAGAAATGCTTGTATTTTAAAGTTGTATGTAAATGGTTTCAAAAGCAATGCAAGGTTGCCAGCGTAAGTTAGTGACAAAAGTGTAATAGCTTTTCAAGCAAATGCTATTTGAAAATAATAATAAAAAAAAAAAAACAATCTGGCTGGCTTTTCTGAACTAATACCTGCCTGCTTTGCTTACCATGTTCTGGTTCTTGAAAATCCTGAAAGCACAAGAATGCATAAAATATATACATACAGATTTAGAGATTTAAAAAAAAATAAAGGAATGAGCGCCAAACATGATTTGT
Organism: Alfaro cultratus; assembly: GCA_903066825.1. Classification (NCBI taxonomy): domain Eukaryota; kingdom Metazoa; phylum Chordata; class Actinopteri; order Cyprinodontiformes; family Poeciliidae; genus Alfaro; species Alfaro cultratus. The sequence continues at coordinate 62,884 of CAEFZX010031378.1, read as the reverse complement.
TTTTTTTTACTAGCAGAGATAGTCGAGGACGACGACAGGTCAGTGCATTGACTTCCGTTTAGCATAAAGGGAAGACCATACACGATTTTCAAATTTAATCAGAAAAGAGAAATGTCAGCCAAAGACATTTAAACAAGAAAAAAAAAAGTCTTTGTTAAATATTCTTTTATTTTTGCGATCATATTGTTCTGAGTAAAGCATAATTGAAAGCTTTAATCTGTTATAGTCAAAATTTAAACATAAGCTTGTAACATGACTGTGCTAGTGATTTGGGCAAAACTGATGTATCTGGAATATTAGTAACTTTTCTACACATGTGATTCATCTGAGTAGCCTTGTTTATACTGTACGAACTGATCCAAATTATATGTCAGATGACAGCGCTGGAGTTGGGTCTGCTTGTGTCGGAGACATTATGGTGTTTTATCTATGTTGGAGGACTGTATGCTTACTGAATGCGCCTGCCTATAGTGACAGAAGCTTTGACACTCAAAGCAAACACACAGGCACAAACTGTGCAGTTTCACAGACAGACAGTGTAGCTCTCTGAAGAGTCTACAGTGCTCTGTTTCTGTGTAGACCTCAAGCTGGTTCTCCTGAGTATTGTAAAAAAAAATCTGTCTAGACTTTGAGGATAAAAATATTTCTTTTCTTCCTGTTTTTTGATGTATTTTTAGTTGTGATTGAATTAGGGTTCTTATGAATCAGTTCACACAATTACGCAATTAACTAAACCACACATCAAATTAGCAGAACACCTGAGATCCTGTGTTTGATTTATTTATTTATTTTTTTACCTTTGCTACTTAAATATGTAATGATATAAATAAATATTATTCACAGATTCCTCCTTCTTCTTCAAGCCATGATTTGTATCTGCATGGTTAAGTGAAGCTCCCAGAACCATACGTTTCACAAGATCTAGGCTTTGTTCTTCCCAGTGATTTTCTGTTGTGTGTCCTCAGAGAATTACTTGTTTTTTTAACATGTAGTTGTTCTGTATTGTCATGTCACCCATTTTTCTATGACCATTTTATGGTCATAGAACATGAAGTCTTATCTCAAGTCTTGGAAACATATGTCATGTGCACACTTGTTTTCCACTGATTTTCTTTCAAGCTGATGACGACTATGTAGAAAACTGGCACTGACCTTTACTTTGCAGAGTCCTTGTAAGGCAAAATCATTCCACAACCAATGTACTAACTAGACATTAAATGCTTGTTAGATGGCAGTGTGAAGGACAATTATTGCAAGCTAGACATGCTTAATTTTTGCTAGCAAGCTGTTATAAAAGAAAGATACCACAAATATCTAAAAACAAACAATTTTGGACCATACTTAGAAAATGTGTTTTCTCCTACATGATGAGGATCAATAATGTGGTTTGATGGCTCAGCTTGCTTTCCTTTACACCTGCATTATGTCCGCTTCATCTTATTAAATAACAGTAGCATGTTAACTAATTGTATGAGTACACTTAGTTAATGTGTACTCTGTTGACAGGCGAAGGACCTTTATTCTCAGTTGACTTTGATAGTTGCTCGAAAAGCTCTTTCTGGAGTTTCAGGATATGAGAAAAGCAGCAAGATTGCAGTATGAAAAGTAGAATAAAACACAATACATAATGTTGATGTGTGTCACTTTGACCGGCGGAGGCTCTGCGTTCAGGAAAGGAGTCGAGGCAACAGATGCAGTCGAGATGGATTTTATTTAAAACTATGGGTCACATTTGAACCACCACCCCTTTTTCCAGGAAGGATGGCCAGTCCCTCTGCCTGAAAGGATGTTTAAATAAATGTCAATGTAACTGAAATAAAGAACTGAAACAAAAAGCATTTGTTCTGTAAATAAATATAATATCAATAAAAATTAGGGATGGAGCCCTGATTTCCATCACAATGTGTAACAACCGTTAGTTGAAAATACTCAAACATCTAATATACTAGTGTGTTACAATGAGATGGCCAAGGTTTGCCGAGGTTACAAATTCTGTTTGCAAAATGTAATTATTTTACACAATAATCCATAATTCCAAGGAAACAACTTAGTTTTTTTTTTTTGTTTTTTTTTTTTTTTCTGTTTTAAATGTTTCCGTTTCCTCCCAGACTTTTAGGAGCACAGCTTATGTTTTTATGATAGGAAATATATTATGCAGCACTGGTGTGTTTTATCTATTTGCCAAAAAAGTACAATCCAGAGTCGCTCTTATTTCAGATAATTTTCATTCTTATTTTATTTTACTGCATAAATCTATATCAGTATAAATGTTGTTGTTTAGCAACAATATTTGCTACACAAATGTTTAGCAAAACATTGATCTATTCATCTGATCTATTCATGGTAGCATGATCAACCATCACAAAGAGTCCTTTCTGAGTTGACCACTATTTCAGAGTCAATAATATTAACATTAGGTTTTTTTTGGAATGGTAAACTCCAAGTTGTCTTCTTCTTCAGTTCTTCTGTTACTATTCACTCTGCAGGACAGACAGAGCGTGGGCTAACCAAATCAAACTTTAACACCGCACATTGCGTATATCAAATGTGCTGCCAGCCACCTCAAAATATTCAAAAGCAAAGATTAAGGAGAATGTTAAAAGTCCCATAGAATCAGCTCGGCTTGTTGTTGGAGAAAAATGTCAACTTTGGCAGGAAGCTTGATGGAACATGGGAAGTACCTGTATATACTCAGTTCCTGAATATATACAGATACCAACATGTCAGATTTTTATATATTTATGGCTAACTCTATTCTTTATGAGCTAATGAAATGGTGCATTTTGTAATTTATGAGAAAAACAATGTGCTGGTTACGATAATTGNTTATAAAAGTTACATATTCAGCTTCAAATTTAAACTTATTTGGATGCAAATACAAATTGTAACAAACTCCTTTTATCCAGAGTCTCTAAAACCTACAGATATTTCTGAGTTAAACTAGGTAAACTTTATTATCTGGGTAGGAGAATCAAGTATTTCTTTGTGTGCACATTTGTAGTTGACACCATTTTGATTCTCACCCCACATCTACCACATTGAGTGTCATAATTAAGTCCCACTTTGGGATTAGTCAAGTATACTTTTATTTGAATTTGATTTAACTGAATCAAATTCAGTTCAATCAATCAATCAATCTATTTTACCTTCTATAAATGCATGCTGTGTCATTTCTTGAATACTGCATTGGTGAATGTAATATTTGTGGCAAATCACCATTTCTTCACCTACAGAGAAGGTTAGATTTTGCATGAACCAACATTACCCTCACTTGTTGAGTACTTATACAGGTTCTTCTGTAGTATTAAGATATGTGGTGTGACTTCTGCTGCAGGGGATAAGGTTGATAAGTATTAATAGCACACTTTCAGATATTATGTGGTTGCCTGTAAACAGAGAGGAAGGAAACTCATTAGTCTCCTCATATCAGATGTGAGCATAAAGGAGGAATGCAGCACTAGGACTGCTATCTACTTATGAAAAAGACCTATAAGTGTGTGTATTATTGTGGGGAAATAGGAGAGTTGTGCAGGTTTTGATTTAATAAAATGCTTTCTTGTGTAAGTACTTACTAATGGAAGTGATATGTAATGTTGGATTTTAGGACTTAAAATGTTCAGAATCTGGTTTGTATTCATCTCAGTCTTTACTGAAAAGAGTGCCAAGTCTATGGATAAATCTTTCTCATCTGATTACTTCTGTAGATCCTCTTCCTTGTGAATGTTTTTTTTTTTTTTTTAGGTGGATTATTTAATTGGTGTGGAACAGAATCTCTCATCATGACTTTATTAAAGTTCTTGTCAGCACAGAAATTAAATGTTATATTTCTTTAGCCTCTTCTTGGTGATTCGCGGAGGCTACACAGAGGTGATTCAGCACCACATATGTGTTTTTTAAAGATCGCAAGCAAGAAAAAAAGAAGTACACAGCATATGCAAAAGGCCAAACAGTTTGAATTAGCAGGGAATACATCCATCTTATTTTTTGGTTGCTACTGGTGAAAATATACATATGTTTTCTAAACAAGATAGTGATGTTATTTTATCAGATACAAAAATGAAATTGTTCACACTGTTTAACTTTGTGCCCATTCTATTCAGCCTATTATTGTGCTTTCCACTTTCTTCAAACTCTGCATCCACTTCTGGAGTTTCTACATTAATAGTCTGTTAAAACTGGCTGGACATCTGCAATGGTGACACAAACAAGCAGGACATAGGGTCAAATGCAGATGAAGGCTGGGTTTCTAATAAAATAGAGAGAAAGAGGCTCAAGTGATGCTGCCTAAAGAGACTCTCTTAGCCATTATTGCTCCTTGCTGGAGGTTTTATGAAAGAGACCTGATATGTTGTGGCAGTTATTTGTATGGTAATTTAGTTCAGAAACACATCACTCTCTGGAAAACAAAAAGAGCTAGGACAAGACATTTTTTTTAGGTAAAAAGAAGTAGAGGCTTTTAGCTCAAGTTAAGCACAAGTCGAACATGTCTCATGTTTATCTTTTGTAAGCAATATTCCTTTTTTGCAAGCAGTAAATTGTAAAGGAAAAATCAGCAAAACCCTGCACAGGTAAATTTAAAAGCAAATTATTGAGGGATAATGGATAATCTCAGATCCCAGCCTTTGGTCTCCAAAGAACAATGAGTAAAAGCTCAAACCCATTAAGATGTAAATTAGCTGGTGAGTTTATTGTCCTGAATTACACTTGGTTGTATATATTTTATATTCCTGTTTTATGCTTTTCTTTATTAAAGTTTTTGTAAATTTAAACATATTAATTTTACATTCTTGTCTTGAGTTTGGAACTCAACACATTGGTAAATTAATTTTAGACTGCTGTCTTATTTTTCTTTCTTTCCATGTATGCTGCTATTTTGAGAAACATGTACAATGAAGATCTAAACATTGTGACAGGAAGGTGATTTTGTGGTGCATTGAGTGCAGTGATGTCTTTCAAGTATGTGTATAGCTTTTGATGAGCAGAATCAGGGTACTGTGGATTGGAAGTCAGTGCTCTACTGCATTGTGACCTGGATACATTACCATTACTTCTCTGTGATATGGCTGACTAGTTTTCTTTTTATGTTGAAGGATAAACTGACTGAGGATTAAATTTAAATGCTCTATGAATGAACCCAAGTGGTCAGATAATTGTTAGCTGATATAAACAGAAAAAATAGCTTAAATTTCCCTCCTGGTTTGAAGGATCCAGGCTGTATGGTTACTAAACCATCTGTGCAGCTTAGCATATTATGATGTAATATTATTGGGTCATTGCTAAGATATTTGAGTTGCAGTTACTGTGATTTTGTAGCACTTATGCTCATGTGGGGTTTCGCAGTGTGAGATAGTTGCAGTCCTAATGTGGGGGAACTTTCCAAAGAAAATTGTGCCAGACTGTTCTGGTGATTCCATTGTGTATGTATGCATTAGCACTAAACCCATAGGAAGCCAATGTGAAAGCATTGTTTCCTTATGGTACCATGTTTTCTTAACCAATAAACACAAAGGTTGATATGCAATAGAGTGAATTACACTACTAGAATAACACATATGTACATTGGGTGTTGTTTAGTAACACTTTACTAAGATGGAAAAAAGAAAAAAAAAAACTCCTATTCCCTCACCCACATGCCTATGTAATTCTGATTGAAGCACAGGGATTTATTTCGTTATTGAATGTTTCAGTTCTCTTCCAAAAGATATTTTTTAAGACTGGACACAATGTTTGTCACTGACCTAAGAACTCCAACAGAAATAAAGTCAGAGGGCTGACTTTTTTTTTACTTGATGCTCTGTATTACCAAGAGAGCCATTATCAAGGTATCAGTGTTGGCTTGTTTGTTAAGAACATAGATTTGACCTCTGATTTAGTTCCAGATTCACTTCACTGTATTTCTTTACTTACTAGTGAATTTCTTTGCGGTGAACTTAAAAACAATGTTACACACAGTTACTGGTCTGTTCACTTGCCAGCGACCACATGGTGTTAGGGTCTGTGCTTGTAATGTCATGTGTCACGCTGCCAGGGCCAGTAGAGGTTTCAGGAGTGGATATGACCCGCAATAAGGTTCAGAGACACCAGGCAGTAAGCCAGGACAGAGCAACATAACATTATTTACTGCCAAGGTTAGACACCCTCACAAATACACACACATGATCACACACTACTATACTACCCAAGACTGCACAGCTGGCTGAGAGCAAGCAACACAGAGTCACTCCCCCACCATCACCAATCTATTTGCATAGGAAACTTTTAGCCATGGCAAACAACAAGGAGTAGCATGTCATAGTTTGGGGACAAAAGGCCAAAGGTAAGATACAATGACAGGCAAAGGCATAAGCAAAGTTTTAAATGGCATGGCACAGCATGTCCCATAAAAATAACAGAATGAACAAGACTCTGCTTAGGGATATACTTTACAGATTGGTTTGTCGTGATAAGTTTCAGCCCTGTTGGTACATACAGTGAAATGCTTTTTTAGCATTCGTTTTGATAGAGAAAAACACAAGGTCATAGAAAGCTTAAAGATAAACAGAGTTATTGTCATATACATATTCCACATTTTTTTTAAAATCGGTAGTCTTCTTCTTTATAGTCTTTTCCTTCCTAAAAAGATGTTACAGACAGAACTGCAAAGGGAATGTGAAAACCTTCCTACAAACTCATAACACCTTGTTTTATTATAATTGAAACCAAATATTTACATACACCAAATAAAAAGACACAAACAATTTTTCCTCACTGTCTGAAGAAAAATAAGACCAATCATCTCTTGTTTTAGATCAGTTAGACTTAGATAAATTATTTCTATTTGCTAAATGCCACAATAATGAGAGAAAGTGTCAGATTAATTTATAAATTTATTCAAAATCAAGAGTGCATACAGAATGATTACAGTCTTTTTAAACAAGGTTCATCAGAGATAAGCCTCTGATGAACACATTTGAGCTAATTGAAGGCACAATCCGGTGCATTTTAAGCCCACACCTGGAACACAATGTTCTCATGTTTGGCACGACTGGAAAGAAAAACAGAAATCAGCCAAGATATCATGAAGGTAATTGTGGAACTACACAATTCTGGTTCATCCTTGGGAACTTGATGCCACATTCATCCGTTCAAATTGTGCAACTATCGTACTCCCCAGGAAGGAGGCAGGTTATGTGTCCCATAAAGTAACATATTTTGGTCCAAACTGTACAGACTGACCCTATAAAAAAAGTCAAAGACTTTTTGAAGAAGCTGGCTGAAGCTGGCAAGACCATCCCATTATCTACAGTGAAACATGTTCTGTACCGACATGGGCAGAACGTATGCCCATGTCAGTACATGGAGTGTGCTGGAAAATGTTTTTATCAGATTCAAATACTCCAGTTTCTTCTGTTAAAGTAACAGAACTGTAATTGTACATATTGTCAAAAGGATACAGTCAGGTTCTACAGTTTGAATCCAGCCTGTTTTAACTACAGAGGACAAATGGAAAATAGTCAGATTTTTGGCCTGCTGTCTTGTGTGTGGGGTGTTTGTATATTCTGCATTAAGAATGAACACAGGAGACCTCTGAGTCTTAGTATTTGATGACTTGAGAATGAGAATATGCTAATCAGAGAACCTGTGAAGTGAAATGATCTGCATTACAGCTTGGTTTGAACATGTGTGGAGACAAGGTGGGATGCTGAGCCGTGGACTAGAGAGAGTCTGTAATCTGCCCACTCAGGAATGCTCTGTAGTGATAGTTTACTAATCCTTTTAAACATTTAAAAGCCAGTGCATCTTTGGTTTTTGACACAAACACACACATAATGTGTCTACACACACACTCAGTATTTCAGGGATTTTGCATTGACTTACAATTATTTTTCATTAATTTATACATCCTGATCCTGACTCCTATCTTAAACCTAACCATACCTAACCTTGAATTTAACCTAATCTCTATTTATATGTCCCAAACCGAACTGTTAAGCCAAAAACAGCACTTCTCCTTATGGGGCCCAGGCTTTGAGCATGAGGATAACAGATACTGCACCCTACCTGTTACTCTGCTGAAAGACACATCAATGGAAATATAAGAGAATATGACAAAAATATGAAATTAATTGCACCTTAAACGTGTTCTTTTAGGTGAAGATTTGGAATCTGCACATGTAAGTCAAGTTTGCCATGACAGACATTTTGTCTCAAATGGTATTTAAGAACATAGATACAATAGATGGCAAATTTAGAATAATTTCTTTCATTTTGGACATATGTATGCAATATGTCAACTGTGCTATAGACAGCAGTGTGAACGAAATCTAACAGACTAAATATTTTTTTTTTTTTTCCATAAATTGTCATAATACCGTAATACTTAAAATTGAGATATTTCACTTAAAATACATAAAAAGTGAAAAAAGTGTACAGTACATTACAATTTTTTTTTTTATATTAACACATATTTATATGAACTCTGAAAAGAGACAATATTAAATCAAATTTAGTTTTTTTTTATGTGTTTATGCCAAATAGGATAATCAAAATTATTTATGTCTGCTAATTGCCAGGATAATGAAAGAGAGAACCTTTAGACAATATTGTATAATTCTTTCTGCCCTGAAGGAAGGAAACCAGATATTTACATTCACTGAATAAAAAAAATACATACACACCTTTTCTCGCTGTCTGAAGTTAAATCAGACCAAATCTTTCTTGTTTTAGGAACATTTTTAGGAGGCTTTTGGTTTTTGTTAACTTCAAAATCAAAAGTTTACACACATTTAGTCATTAGAGATAAGTTTCTTTTAAATTGTATGACTTGGGTCAAACAACTTTTAACAATAACTTGCCGGAGTTCTGGCCCATTCCTCCTGACAGAACTGATGTAACTGAGTTAGGTTTGTAGGCGACCTCAAAACCCAAAGAAGATTTATGCAAATGCATTTATACATACTCTACACCCCTCAGTTTGAATTAAGGCCACCTCCTTGCACAATGTGAACTTTCCACTTTAATAAAAAACAGAGTTTGTTCTCTTCAGCCAGAGGCATGATGAGGGTCTCCTTTGTGACCAGTTGTTGGTCACATACTCTCATGTTCCATTTGTTTGCCCCTCAGCTTATCTAAAGTTAGACAGCCGTCCTCCTTCCCACACCATCGTCTGAGTGCCACAGGCCTTAGCTGGTGTCAATTGGTCTCACATGAAGCGATCACACACAGTCTGACATCCTTTCCTAGTCCTTCAAAGTGGAACAAAACTCCAGCTATCAGTGAATTGGTACTCTCCAAACACCCTCCTCCGTTAATATAAGACTTCAATGTTAGTTTTTCAATTTGGTATTATTTTAGTGGAAAGATTCAACATGGATATGAACTTAATTTATTCCATAAAGTGTTCTGTGCAATTGTGCAAAAATGTGCAAATGGCCTATTTTTTCTACTAGATATATGAGTTGAAGTTAATGAAATACATGAACTCGTTAAATACCAAATGTGTTTATTTAAAAAGCATAAAACCCACTGTAGTCAATTAACAATTTCCACTGATTCATCTGCATACAAAAATATTTCCCAGTTAACAATGACCATCAGAACCATAATTATGTTACAATTTATTAGTGGCATTGCAAGTCTTGTGCCATTCCTTTAGAGCACAGGTGTCAAACGTCAGTCCTGGAGGGTCACTGTCCTGCAACTTTTAGATGTGTCTCCGCTGCACCAGACCTGAATAGAATAACAAGGTCATTACAAGGCTCTGGAGAACTTATCGACACAAGAAGGAGGTAATTAAGCCATTTCATTCCAGTGTTTTGTAACTGTGGCACATCTAAAAACTGCAGGACAGCGGCCCTTGAGGACTGGAGTTTGACACCCCTGCTTTAGAGAAACTGTTTGAAACTTGCGTGTATTTTTAATTTATGTCAACTTCAATTGGTCTGACTGCAAATTTAATACTCATTCTGGATCATAATCCTAAATCAATTAAATATGACCCAAAACAATTCTGGGTCATATTTAATTGACCCAGAATTAAATATGGGTACTTCCAACCCATTCATCATTACTTTTATCATATAAAACATTCTAACAATAAATTGATTGTATGCCTACTGTCAGGAAGACAGCTGCCAAGGGACATATATTTAGAAAATGTGGGGAAGAGTACAAGTCTTGAGTCAAAGTAAGTTGAAAAAAAATAAATAAATAAGAAGGGGATGATAAATTTTGGTCTAATAGCATGTCACTGTGTTTTTACTTTAGTACACAGTGCAATGTCAGATGTCTTTTCTCTATATTCAGTCTTTTCTCTTTTACAATCAGCATTGTTGATCACAAGCAACGCAAGCAGTTAAGAGTAAACAAATAAAACATACTAGTGATAACACAATATACACTTATGTCATGGGAAACAAATGACTGATTCCAAGATGTTGCTATATTAGCTGGGTGATAGTCACTTCATTGTTCCAAATGTCTGGCATTAACAGCTTTTAGCCAGTAGTAAGGCTACTGCTGACCTCCAGAGCTTTGATAAAACCAGAGCTTTCTGACCTCCAGAGCTTTGATAAAACCAGAGCTTTCTGACCTCCAGAGCTTTGATATAACCAGCTGCAGCCCAAGTAGCCAGGATGTGTCCCAGTTGTAAAACTCAGGACTACCACAGGCTGTAACTAATGTTTAAAAAGTCACCTTGTGCTAATTTAAAGATGACATGAGGTACGAAGGTAGAAACAGATGATCTCTTCTGTAGTGAAGGTTTGTTTTTTGTTTTTGTTCTTTTTTTAATAAGTAGAAAAATTGGTCGAGGGTAAGGAAGAGGCTGATGTCTATCTTGAGTGGTATTCTAAGAGAGACAAAAATGGAAGGAAAGGTGGTGGTAAGAAGTTTCTCATATCAGTTGGAAAGACTGATATGGAGCAAGATGAAATTATGTTTTTCGGGATGTCAGACCACCTTGAACAGTGAACATGTGAAAGGTGTGTAATCTTTCATTATGACTTGATGAAATGTCTGCTCTCCAGCTGTGTAGGTGACAGGTCTCAGTGTCCTTAACAAAACAAACTCAGTTCAAGTTTTATGAGAAATAAATATAATCCTTTGACTCTTTTAATGGTTTTAGTCATTTGTGACTTCCTTCCTTTTCTTCTTGGTTATTTCGCCCTCTTGAAGATCCAGATCAAGTCTCATTATTATCAGAAAAAAAGTTTGGACTTCACTGTGGTTGAAAGCTTTAACTGAAAAAAAGTCATTTGACAACTAATCGCAGATGTCTATCAAATTTAAAAGAGCTGTCAGAGAACCCTCCAAGGTGTGATGATGAGAGATGTCAAGGAGCAGAAGACCTTCCACTATGCTGCATGAAAATCCAGATTTTCTTTAATATTTCAGGTTTAATCAGTACGTCTAATCTCAGACTCATGACATTTTTTAAGCCAATGATGTAAAGATACAAAGAGAGATGTAGCTGCATGATGTCTGTTGACAATATCTCCTCTCAAGCCTGCAGCAATTTGAGAAGAGTACTGCTGCTTGGGGTTTGATCTTGTTCCCCATCTTTTCCTTCTATCCTGTTTGCATATCAAAGCTCCAACCTGCAGAACTCACTTCCCTTTCGACGCACATCCCATCCTTTATGTTGGAGATATATATTTTATCTGTAGAAAACTAGAACAGATTAACATAATGTGCTTGCAAACAGTGTAATACAAGACTAGATAGCAAAATTAGATAAGAACATTGCATTAGGGCCCAAGAGAGGCAATCCAATATGTTCATAATTTACAGCATATTAATTATCTTCTATTGTAACAGTTTTAAGAAAACCAAAGTGAAAGGTCAATACTGAGCTGGGTTCAGCTTCAGACCCTCTATATATATTAATCCTGGTTTAGAAAATCCATATTTTGTGTTATTGCGCAATAGATCTCTTCATGCCAGTTACCATAATTTCAACAGTGACAAATGTTGTGAAAACTGGCATGAAGAGATCTATTGCGCAATAACACAAAATATGGATTTTCTAAACCAGGATTATGGTAAATGTAAATATATATGTTTTTTCCAGTAGTGTTTAATTCTGACATTCTCTCAAGAGTTGCTCTAGTTCCTTACCTTATTGTATGTAGGTTATATATTGGTATATATATGTTACTGAATATTGACAGTCAACAATTTTGAGCATTATTACATGGTTTCAGTTTCTTTTGAGAATCCTTGAGCACAGTTACCCTTCATGTCAAATATCTTCACATTACATTAAAATCACAGTTTAAAATGCGTGACAGTTTCCGCAACTATGTTTTGCTCCAGCAGTTATAATTTTGTTGCTTTTAGTTTGTAAAACACATTTCTTCTTTGGGGTGGGGAGCTTCTGCAGACATGCCAGCAGATATGAAAGATGGAGTTTGAGACTTACTGCAGGGGACCTATTCCAATTTATAAACTTAATGACTGCACCACTTTCCAAGTGGTGCAGTCATGGTAACTGCTACAGCAAACAGGTTATAGATCGTGCTTTCCTCTTCTTTCCGGTGTTTAATCTTCCTGCTGATCTGTTACTTAGAGTCTAAATGAAACTGTTTCTCAGTTGTCCCAAGGAATTGTTTTGGTCTTGGTTGACATCTAATTTAATAATTCAGAGTTTAAGCAGGGTACAGATCAACCTGTCTAAAATTCAAAACTAATTAAAATAGTTTGATTTATTTTCATTATTCTGAGATTTTCCCATCATAAAACTTTTTTTAGTTTGAAAAGCCACTGTATGAGAGAGCATTGTGTTCAACAGGATGTCTGCAGGAGAAATGCTTTTTGGGTAAAGACTACATAACAATATAAGAAGGAAACAAAGATCCCTATTGATGTGGTCAACCCATCCCAAAAATCACATTGAAATACTTTGCTGTCATCTAGCAATCAGGATTATGACAAATTATTCATAATTTAACAAATTTGCTAAGTACTCTAATTTATATAAATGTAAGCTCACTTTTAGGTTTACACATCTATCCATCCATTTTCTAACACCCTTGTCCCTAGCGGGGTTGGGAGGGGTGCCTATCTCCAGCTAACGTTCCGGGCGAGAGGCAGGGTTCACCCTGGACAGGTCACCAGTCTGTTTCAGGGCAACACAGAGACAGACAGGACAAACAACCATGGACACACAAACTCACACCTGGGAGGATTTAGAGAGACCAATTAACCCAGTGGTTCCCAAAAAAGATTTTTTTGCCCCCCCCCCAGCAGTTCCCAAAGATTTTCTGGGCTCCCCTATGGATTACAATAACACCCCCATCCCTACCCCCCCAACTGGGCACACACATCGATCAGCCAGACATAAACCAAAGCGAAGCTCGACGTCGTTCAGAGGAAATATATTAACTTGACATTAACCAAGACACAGCAGGACTTATCATCCAGAAAATGATGGACAGTGAGAACCAAGTGAAACTAACTGGATGACAGACAAATTCTAGGATTTATTATTAGTCTCTGCTTTTTTCCAGGCCCAAATGAGCAACTTCATGTTCAAAAACGAGCCCAAAAAGGCGCAACCTGCGACTCATTAAATTTGCAAGCGACTTAAAAAAAATAAAGAAGCCCAAAACCGCTTATAATAATCGGACTTGGCGACAGAAACTCAAAATAGTTCCTGTTTTTCCACCAACAAAATCCGCATCTCTCTCCATTGTTTACATTTCTGTCGCATAGAGACATCGGTCACTGACAAGACGCATAGAGGAAATACAATTAAATCTCAAAAGAAGGTAGTAACGCACAGTAACGCAAAGTGATTTTGATAAGTAACTGTAGTCTGACTACTGAATTTGAAATAGCAACGCGTTAGATTACTAGTTACTGAAAAAAGTGGTCCGACATCACTGCCTATACACATATTTTGTTTTCAAACTCCACTGAAGTTTATTTCACACTTCAGGTTGCAATAAAACACATTACAAACAAACCAGGTTTTTGCATGAAAGAAATCCATATTGCAAAAATAAAATACAAAAAGGTAATAAATGTTGAAAATAAAAATAGAAAAAAACATAGTTACTATTTTCTGCTCTCTGGCAGTGCTTAAATGGGGCTTGACTACCTTTAAACACACAAACAAAATAAGGCTATTTGAAAAACGAAAACTTACCAAAACTAGATTAGATTTTTAGTCCTTTCAAGTTCACATTAATGATTCAAGACTCTTGCTGAAAATCTATTGCAATTTTCCAATATAGTTTTGCTTTGCAGTGCTATGCTATGTTTTGTTAATCTCAAACCCTGTAGATCCAGTGCAGAGATGAGATTCTGTTGGTTATGGATGCTCCAGGAATATACTGAGATACTGCTAATTTATGTAAACAGCTCGTGTGACAGAGCAATGCAATAGTGCAGATGACATTTTCATATCACTCTCTCACGATTTGCATTGGAAATCCCTTGCTGTTTACTTCCAGCATGTAGATAATCTTGTAAATCAGTTAACTGACTGCTCTCACATCATGTCAAGCTTCATCAAAGGTCAAACAGTAATTGCTCTTTTGCCAGAGATCTTCAACATGGGGGTTGCAAACTCCTGGGGAGGTCATTGAGGAACTGCGGGGGGGTCGCAAAATATCTGAATAATTACATATTTATATTTTGTTAAAAAATTAACATTATGTCTTTAAGTACACATTAAGATGATAATGTCACGAGAATTTAACAGAGTTAGAAGGGGGTGAACTTCTATTGACTTAAGATATAATACCGAGTGCTTCCCTTGAGACAGTTGGATGAATCTTTTGCTACTTAAAGATGCACAATGAGAGTTAAAAAAAATTTGAACAAGCAAAGAATGGCCATAATGTCCTGAGGCTAAATTTTGGATCCCAGTTAGCTGAGTGCCCATGTATCAACCTAGAAAACAGTTTCTCTGTAAATAGATTGATGACACTTTCACAATATATTTCTTCCACCCAGCAGCTCCAGACTTTTTATTATTATTGCAGTCTCTTGTGAATAAAGATCAGGGCATACACTGACATCTTTCAGGGGCACAATGCCATTAGATGATCAGCCATGTATCAACATTTAGCAGTGATAGAGATACTGTGTCATCCACTCAGCTTCTAAACAAATGTCTCTTCATAATGAGAATCATCCTGTGACAATTACACTCATGTTCCATTAAGTGTGCACTTCTTTATTTATGTCTCTAAATAAAGAAGTGCACACTTCTTTATGCACTTCTAGGTATGTGTGTTGACAAGCACTTGGTTATACCTGATTTATGGCACATTGTTAGACTTTCCACAACTGGATCAGCTGCTTACTAGAACATTCAGATGTGCTACTAATGCAGCTGGAACCTGTGTGGACGTTTCTGTGAAGATCAATTTGCTTTTATCAGTTTTACCCTAGTGTAATACTTTGTTAAAAAGAAACATTTTAGTGGAAGTAAATATTAAACCAGTGGATATGCTTTTGCACATTTCAACAAGAATACTTTCTAACTATTGAGAGACTTTAGCTAATTTCTTTATTTTTCATACTTTTTTTGATATCCTTCCTGGATAGTATCCAGGAAGTAGGCGTCTAATGCCTACTTTCTGTAATTTATAGATTACTTTTGTTAAGACTTTTTTTGTGTTGATTACTTGGGCTGCTTTCGACATCTGGGGCAAATTTCAGTAGAAATGTTAAGAATATGTTTAATGTGAAAAGCATGTTCAGTACTTATTTTACCAACTGTGTAATCTGGCGTAACTATTCCCAGAGTCATTACAGAGTTCTGTTCTCTAAGACCGGATACTCAGATTAAGGGGACAAATAATGACCGAACATTCTCTGAAAACTATATGAAGTATTTGATGGAAAATTCATGGAGGTAGATATTAAATCTGGGTGTTTTCTCTGTTTTATGACATTGGTCTGATGACGTTGCAGTTTTCAGTATGACATTAACAACAGACACTATGCCGGCAAACAAAGGTCACATTAAATGTTACATGGACTTTAGAGGATTGCCACCAGTTTTGCTGAAAGATCACATCAGGATGTAAAGGGGATGATGCAGCTTTGATAGAAAATGTATGTGTGTGTATCTGTGCCATTTTTTCTAGGTTTCCCTGTGCTGTCTGCTTTTGCAATAATATGTCACCAGGAAGTAATGATTGCAAGAGTCAGCTCTAAAAAGAAAATGTGATTGTTTTCTAATGGGATAGACACAGAGGCAATACTGTGATTGATCTGCTTAATAGGGAAAATTCAATATTTTCCCTATAAACATTTGCAGTGTAGTTATTTTATGCTGTATAATATTATTTGCCATTTCATTTTAAATTGTACTTGAATGAAGGAGTTGTATCCTAACATTTATTAGTCATTTGAAACTCCAATATTCACTGTATGTCTGTATTGAGAAATGAAAAGTACTTTATCTGCTTTTTTTTGGCTGAGCTTTCACTCCCTCACCTTGACAACAGTTCCCATAGCCGGACATCTCATTGTTCATCAGAGGAGCATGAACGTCTACTCTCCAAAGGAGTTGTCTGAGTAATCAGGACTAATTAAACTCTGTAATATTAATAAGTGATTGACTTGTTTCATATTTTACAAAAAAAGAAAGAACACAGAGACGAGTCAACAAATTCTGTCTCCATAATCTTGCGATGACTTCTCATCCTCATAATCACACAACCTCAAAGAACTAATGAGGTAATCTGATGGCTCTGTAGTAAGGAAATAGGGCCTATGTTTGTCTTGTTGAGATGTGATTGAGTGATCAGTCTGTCACACACAAGTAAACATTATCTATAATTTTGTTGGAATGATTACATCTCTTTTCCAAGATCCACAGAGCTGATGTAGATCAAAGTGCTGCATATTTCCAAAGAGGATACATGTCCTTTCTAAAATAATTATAGACATTTTGATATTCATGAGAACATTGGAAACACACAGTATTTCTCAGGTTGCTATGCATAGACCTTAAAACCATCGGTTTTCCACAATTTGAGTACATCTCCAGATTTTTAAGCTGTCTAATACAACTTTAAATGTCCTTAATTGTCCTGTCACTGTACATACAAAAAAGGTTTAATCTTCTTTGATAAAGCCACACAACTGTGGAATTAACAGAAATAAATTATATCCATATCTCATTTGCAATAAATACCAGACTTCATGGAAGGATGTTGAGCTGCTAAAGATATGAACCAATTCAGTTCGGAGCACTTGTTCAAAACTGCACAACAGTCCCGGGATCACATTTATAAACATGGCATGCTCACAAAACCGCCTGGAACTAGTAGACTTTTCACACAGGGACTGCAATCTATGAAAAAAATAAATGGGAGCAATCCTTCACTCAAACTCTGACCCATACATATGCGCTCATATTGGAAACAGAAAACTGACAGTGCAGATGGTAAGGTGGGAAATTGAAGTGACACTGCATCATGAGTCCTTTCAGACATTTTCCCTCCCATATCTAAGCTTAATCATAGATTGATTTTGTCATAGGTATTCAAAACAGAAGTGTCATTTACGCTTCTGCTGGTAAACCATAACTATACATAGGACCTTTCAAATAAAAAAAGGCCTTCAAGTTTTCTAAGCAACATGTTCCTCTCCTCGGATGAACACCAAGGTGATGTATACCACGGATTAACATATTAAATGTGACAATGGGCCAAAATCAGACTGATTACCACATTTAAATACTGTAGAAACACTCGTGTGAGGCTGTTCAATGGATGCATTGACAATGGGAGAATTATGAAGGAGAGTGTTTTCAGGGATCTCCACGATTTTTTGGCTATTAATGTAGAAGTCATACGTGACTCCAACATGTACATGACACATTTAGTGACATGACATGATCAAAACATGACTCCCTCATCCTGGTGTAAAGCAGTCCAGGGAATAGACTGCAGGCCGGCACTATATATGATGACTGGATTCTTGGTATGGTAAGTCAATAAAAAACTTATCTTAGAAATTAGAAGTTGATAAATTTGTCAAAGACATAACATTGATCACCTGGCTCACTTAAATACACCTTAAGATCCATGAGGTATTTTACATTGAGATTTTATGGTCAAATGTGGGCATGCAGAGGGATGTAAATGATAAATGCCCTCTCCTTGTATAGCTCTTTATCAATGTTCATTCAGATTTATTCATTCACGCATACATTCGTTCATGGGTTGCACAGTGGTGCAGTTGGTAGCACTGTTGCCTTGCAGCAAAACGGTCCTGGGTTCGAATCCCAGCCCAGGGTCTTTCTGCATGGAGTTTGCATGTTCTCCCTGTTCATGTGTGAGTTATCCCCGACTTCCTCCCACAGTCCAAAAACTTGTCTCTATAAATTATCTGTTGTTGAGTGCGTTCATGCATGGTTGTCTTTCTCTGTGTTGCCCTGCCTTGGACTGGCGACCTATCTTTAGTTTACCCCTCCTCTCACCCATTGACCACTGGAGATAGGAACCAGCAACCCTTGTGGCCCCACTAGGGACAAACGTGTAAGATGGATGGATATTCATTCACTGATTTCGTTTTTTTTTTTTTGTTCTGAATCAGGACTTCAAAGACTCCACTAACATCTCTGTGACATTGTTTTTATAGTTGTTTTTTTCTTTTCTTTCTTTCTTAGAGACGCTATTATTCGTTTATTTACTTTAACTTGGTACATGCTGATTTAGTGGAATGAGAGTAAAAAAATAAATTGGTAAATTATGGTAAAAAAAAATTGTTAATGTTATGTACCACATAAGGTAGATTTGAAACAAAAATCTTGTTATTGAATGTAAATGAGTTCATTCCACAATTTATTGAAATTTATTATACTTCATAATAAATTTGTCTTCACCTGTGAAGCACAACACTGAGTGAATCCTAAAATTATGACTGCTGGAAAGTAAACTCTCCAAGGCAAACTAAACTCCTCCTCCACAAAAATAGTTGGCCCTCATTTATCAAAAACTGGTAAAAAATTGGGCCCAGTAATGATTTTTGGACAAATTACATACCAGATTTGTGAAAATGTGTGTATACTGGCCAATCCCAGCATGGAATCAAATGAATGTTGATGAATCTGGTGGCTACAAACGGGAATTAACGACTGCACCCACTATTTTATTCAGTGTCAGTGGTCTCACCCACAGAATTCACAGGGCTTTAAAGTGACAGCATTATAGCATATTTTTAGAATGAAAAGTTGTACAGAACAATTGTCTCTATTTAAATGGCCCAGAGTCAAATCATATTTGAACACACTGCAAAGAATGATATTAAATTGGAGTTTGTGCGAAACTCCACAGATTGAAATTTCTCAAATTCCTTCTGAGGATACCGGGCAGACTCATCCCTTTTATTGGTAAGGGGATGCTCCACGGGGTTGCATGTCTGAATGCAGGCAGATCTCCTGCAGAGAAATTTTGCTGTAACACCCCCACACACACACCCCACACACACACACGCCCACAGCTTGGAGATCAGTTGATTTGAGCAGAAGATTTCTTTCTTTTAAATCTGGTCCAAGAATTTGTAATAACTCCACAATAGCATATCTTGGAACACAGAATCAACCTCAGATGAGTCTTTTTTTTTTTTCTTTTTTCATTTTCCGCAACTCTCACATTCAGTTCGTCACAGTTTGATAGTGGAGTATGCCACATGATTGTAGATCTCACTAGAATCACTAGGATGATCAAAAAGAATATTGGTGATTTACAAATCAGGTTTTATGTAAAGTTTACAATAAATCTTTTATGGATTTTAATTTTAAATTAGGTACTTTCAGTTCACTAACAGATAACATATTAAATACATCCTTGGTCTCCATGCTAAATGTCATCAACAGACATAATTCATAAGTCAAGCTACCAAAAGAAATTTGGAAGTGTTCAGTGTGTTTTTCTTTTCCTGTACTACGGATGATTTTTCCTTCGTTTATTGTATTTTCTGTCAGCGGACCTGTTAATAATTTCTGGTGTTTTCCACCTGAATTGCATGGCAGCACTCTGCACCAAATTAAACTTTAATTAGACTCCTATTGGAGACAGAAAAAAACAAAACAAAAAAAAAAACAATGCAGTCACTTGCTCTGCCCAACTTTCTCTCTGTCATCACTGTGCCTGGGTGTAGACAGGGTCTGCTGCTGTGATCATAAAGGTCATGCCAGCTGTGTTGCTCTGGCCACGCTGTCATGGGAGGCTTTATGGGGACTCTGAGAGGTTAACAGAGGGACAAACGTATACATGGGGGCAACTAAACTCCACCACCTTCCACAGACTGCCCACATGTTGCTTTTGCTCTGTGCTTTTCACATTTAGGATTTGCTGAAAGAAGAGATGCCAGTTGTTAACGCTATTAAATTAGCAAAGGAATCTTTTTTCAAAAAGAAGAAAACAAAAAAAACGTGGTTCTTCATGTATTTAAACAGTGAGCAGATAAAGTACAATGTCAAAATATACTTTAAAGTTTGGCTGGGATTTGTGTGCCTTTATAGCTGAATTTAAGTCCCATTAATATCCCATAGCTATGATGAAGTAAAAAATAGCAGTTTGTTGCCAAAGTCGAGCCCAGAATATAAACAAGGATGCAAAGAGGTGTACTCTTTCCTAAAGCTAAGATACACACATAATTTCTTGATTTTTTTTAGTTCTACTAATCATTTCTAGCTTTTTTTTTAACTTCTTTCTGATTTGTAAGAAAAAATGTACCTTTGTTATTTAATTTATAGTAGAGTTTAGAAAAATCTCAAATCGCAGTATCAATTAATACCAACACATTTTAAAAAGTGAGTGTATGTTATCATATAAAGTCACTTAATGGACAATATTGCTATTCAGAATGAGTAGGGTTTGTTTGCTAAATCAAAAGTGATCGCCTTTCTATAAAATTACCAGTTATAGGTTCATCCATCCTGTCTCACTTTTATTTAGCTGTTTTCTCATATATACGGGACTAAATATATGTATCTTTGCAAGTATCTATTGATATTTGCCCCTGTGATTCAGCCAGTGTTTG
This sequence comes from Alfaro cultratus, assembly GCA_903066825.1. Classification (NCBI taxonomy): domain Eukaryota; kingdom Metazoa; phylum Chordata; class Actinopteri; order Cyprinodontiformes; family Poeciliidae; genus Alfaro; species Alfaro cultratus. The sequence continues at coordinate 41,890 of CAEFZX010031378.1, read as the reverse complement.
TTTTGTGTCTGTCTCCCTGAGAGAGCAGCCATCCCCTTTTTCAGTGTTTCAGGGAATAATTTAGATAAACAGACCGACTCAGTGGCTTCCCTCAGAATCATTTCAGGTTTCATCTGTGTTTGAAAACACACATCAAGGCAAATGGAAAGCTTTTGCAAGAATATCCAGCAGGTGGGATTTGTGCTGCAAAAAGGGACTGAGTCACTCATGACAGTAACAGCTGTGAGGTGAGGCAGCGTTGATAAAATGAACATTGATGTGATAGTGTAAAAGTTTCTTTCATTTTACAACTTAATGTTCTTCTAACCTTATTTCTGTAGAATGAGAATACATCTTTAGATATTGCATGAATATAGAGAAAAGACTAAATTTGATTACAGACTTAATTATAACTAACCTCAAGCTTAACAAGATATTATTAGTTGACCTAGTTGGCAGTCCGATAAGCAGAAAGATTTAAATATTTGTTGCTCATTGAGATAAAAGAAACATATGCATATGCAAAGGAAAATTACTAAAGGTAAATACGAAAGAAAGTGTAAATAAATGTAAAGACATTGTTTCAGCATGCTGAATCATCTAAGTCAGGCAGGAGAAGAAATGTCTACCGCTTTGTCATGACAACTCATCCATCATTTGCAGAAAAACTGATTTAAAAAATTCACAAACTGATCAAAATTCTGCTTCAGTCACTGTGTATGAGCTCATTGAAATTTCTAATAATTTGTTCAGAGAATAGAACTACTGTCAATTTCCATACATGGTGATAGGCAGGAGCTAACTGTATCAGTGCAGCAGAGTCAGTACTGAGATGATTAATAAAATAAATAAATTATTCTGTGTTCATTGTTTAAGGCAGAATAAATGTTTTTATTTCTCTGTGGCATCTTGAGTCATGTGGAGGGAAATCATATGTCTTTTTACCGAACACTGAACAGTAAGGTACAACAGTTTTGTTTTGTTTTTCCAGCATATAACTCTTTTTCAACAAACAATGCATTCATTATGTGGGAGAATTCATACTGTCTTACAAGATATGGAACAAAAGAACTTAAACTTATAAAAGTGAGTTGTGGATATCTTGTCTTGCAATATTCTTTATATTAAGTAAATTGGAATTTGTTGTAATTTGGACTTACCTTTTAAAGAGTGCACCATACTTCTAGATACCAAAAACGTGTATAACTGAGATCACATTTCTCCTTTGACTTCAAGGCAAGTCATCATTTTATTTACTCTTCTACTAACCTGATTTATTTATTTATTTTTTAACCAATGTAGAGATGAATCAACACCTGCAGTTTAAATCTGTCTGTCTGTCTGTCTGATGCTGAATGGAGCTCCAAAGGCATAGGGAGAGTCTATCTTTCCTGAAAACACCTGACAAGCCAGAGAAGTGTGCATCCTGCCGGTGAAACCCCAGACTTCACTGCGCTGTATTCAGTCTGAATAAATGAGAGCAGGAGATGAGTTGACAGCAGTCTGCGTGTACAGTAGCAGAGTGTGACAGAGAGGCTGATGGTGCAGCTGACTGCTTTGACAGAGTCGGAGGGTTAAACGATGAGCTGATGACTACACTTTCTTCAAACTCTAATGTGTAGAAATAAATTGCTTGTTTGAATACTTTATCTTCTTCACTTTGCATCTAATGTACAAATCAGATTATGAATCAGTCACTTTTGACCCAAAGGACTTCTTTTTGGCACCGGTTCCACGTTGTCCGGGAGTCCGAAAAAAGGGTGTAGTATTTTCCAGGTGGATGTGATTCATGAGTGTTCAAAGATGAAAAAGAAGTGCCACAGAAACAGGAATGAATGAAACCTGTGTGAGACAAGAGACAAGGTGGCAATAGGAAAAGGAAATTAGCATTTGTTTCCTTTCTCATGCCTACCTTTGTAATTACATGTCAAAAAGAATTAATGACTCTCTGTTGATTTTAAGTGTATCTGGTGAAAAAGGAAATGTGACTGACTAAGTGGTGAAGCAGCGTTTGAATTAAGTAGTTGCAAAAAAGTCAAAAGGGAGTCCAGGAGACTAAATCTGAAGAGATTTTCTCTGTTCTGTTTAAACCGAGACTCTTGCTCAAATGCTGCACCGTGTTGCACAGGAATCGATTGGAAAAGTGTAGAACATGGCTCAAAGATGCACATTGGGGAAAAGGCTAGAGTTTCAAATGCCATAAAGAGTCTTTACCTTTTTGTTTGACTTGTGTATTTCACACTGTAAATCTAAACGAGCTGAATTTGGGTAACAAATTCATACTTAAGATTCTAATGACACTAGATTATGTCTAACTAGCACCTGATCTTTGTGCTACCGTAAAATATTCAAATAAAGAGCACTTTCTTTGTCTAAAAAAAAGAAAAGAAAAACAACAACAACTCTGCATTTAAATTGCCAAGTCGCAGACAATCATGATCATTCTGGTGTATCTAGAGTTTTAGTGTCAAGTATAGTAACAGTGGTTAATATTAAAATACTACAGAGATTAGAAGCACAATGTACAGCATATGATAGAAATAACTAAAATTAGTCGAGTTTTTTTTTTTATTTCCTTTTGTCTGTGGAGGGAGTAGCGTGAGTGAACAAGGGGATAAAAAGAAACTGGTTGAATTGCAATTTGACCATAAAAATGGAGAAGTTAGATGGCAGGAGAGGACAGAAATGTCCATAGAGGACTTTTCATTGTCCATCATTTTGATCAACAGTGCCCAAAAAATTACCCATAAATTTTTAAAATGCTAAAAATGACAATTAATTGCATTTCATTTTCAATTCATATTCCACAAGATGACCAGATAATTCACACTGTGTAATCATCAAGTTGAATACAGTTAATTTTTTCTCTGCAGTGATAAAGTTTTTGAAGGAAAGACATCATTAATGATTCAATTTAAGGGATTAGACTCTATCCTGGATGGCACTGTAAAGAAGGCGGAATTTAATGTGAACAGGCTGTCACATTCGAACACAGGCAGTAATCTTAGAAAAACAATTGTTAGTGATCATTATTATCACCAGAATTGTAAAGCAATGAATTTGCATTGCTTTACAATGTAATTTCTGTATAACAGTTAGACTAATTGTTCGATAGGTAGGTAGATAGATGCTTTGAAGATATAGATCCAATAAAATTTGATTGTATTATCATTGATTTAAAATATATATATATATTATTCAGTGATAGCAATCTGCAGTCCTATTCAATAATTCTAAAAAAATGTATCAGTCTGATATATTTTCTAATCATAAATTATTCTTTTCATTAGCTATAATCAAAAAATTACTGAAATTATTTGTTACTAACTGAAATGAGAGCTTGAAAACAACAGTCCGGTGCCACTAATTTATATAAAGTGCTTCACTTAGTGAATTGATTTTCTGAAATACACAAACTTTTCAATAATAGTCTAATTTATTGAATGGGTCTGTAAGCTGTCAGTTCTCAGCCTGGTACTTCTTACTACAGCTGCTCATTAACTTAAAAGCAGAAAAGCATTAATGTCATTACAGTAAGGATTCAGTGGTAGTACTCAAACCTGCAGTGTTCCTACTTCACTATAGAAACATAAACATTTGTTCACATGTGACTGTGGAAATTCAGTAGTTCAAGTAACATAACAAATCACCATCAAAGTACTGTTACTGCCAGCACAACCTAGCAGCAAAACTGCAGGGCTCATCTGAAATACAGCATCTGAACTCCCAAGCTCCTTAGCACACAGCTTGGTTAATTTTGGTGTTATTTCACAACCACACATGAACCTGAACATAGATTACAACCTGCCTCTTAACCAACACATTTAAACTTTATTTGTTTATTTTCAGTTTTGTACACTCCTACAGGTTCATATATCACCATTCCCAGTAATTTTAGATAAGGGACCACAAAGTGTCATTCACTCTGTTTTAAATGCCTCTTGTGTGATTGTTGATAATGGCTAACACACTGTGGGTGGTTGGAAAATTCTCCAAAGGCTCAACCCACACTCTCTATCTACATGATAAAATTAAATTTGAATCAAATATCCTTTGGAAGTGTTTGTTTTATAGCAAGACCTTCATTTACAATTCCACTTCATAGTATACAATGAGATTTTTGAGGAGTTATTGACTTTGAGTTACAGTTAATCTTCAATTTAAATTAACTTATAGATAAGATTGATGTCCTTCTTACCCATTACCATCAATATTTTCAATTGGGAAATAGCAGCCATTGTTGGAGGCAGAGCTGAGCACAGAGGAAACACGGGTCAGTGTTTGATAAAACTGCTTCTTCTCTCAGGGTTTTCAATGTGTTGCTCCATGAGGAACATTTACACCACTACTATATTTGCTAAATGCACACTCTCACAATGTCATTATCCTTGGGTTTATATATATATCAACTAAACATTAGTTTGTATTTCAAAGATATAGTGAGATGAGAAAATTTCATATTAATATCAAAATGGACTTGAAACATTTTGTTGATGGTTAATGGATACTTTGGTAATGAGGATATTCATTAAGGGAGATGATAAGAATGTTGTCTGTCTTACTGTTCAATGAAGAACATCGATAGTCTAACAGCTTACATTTTTGGAGATTGAAGATTTCTCTTAATATAAAACAGTCTCTTATTTTAAGATTATAATTAATTTATAGCAGTACATATTCCATTCACTTGTAAGAACTGATACTAACACAAAAATTTACCTTTTTGCTCTTTTGAACAAAGAAAGAACACTTGTTGGAAAAGCTGGAAACATTGTTTGGCTCTCAGTGTGACAGAAAGTCACCTGAAGCTCTTTGAAAAACCAGACAAACGTACCAATAAATAAATGAAGCCATTCTTTCTTTATTTGTCTGTTGGAAATAAAAATGTTCAAATTATGTTGGTTTCTTGCTGGGCTATTTGTACAGTAGACCCTTTGAGATATTTGAACAAGCATGGATGAGTCGAGGCAAAACTGCAGGGTCTGTTTTTGATGAGTGAATGACATTATAACAAGACATAAAACTCAAAAATAGCTGATTTTACATAATACCCTCATTACAAGCAGCCGTTTGTGTATAATGGTTGTTTTACATACAGAACTATCTTGCTGAAATGCAGGAAAAAGGTGAACTGAAAAGCTGCATGCAGTTAGTGGAACACACTGTTTACATGTAGAGATCCCTGGATTTTTAGACACCTGACCTTTTTAGCATGGGTGAGTTAAGTACTTGTTTACTTTCTCCATGTCAGAGCTTTAGTTCAGTCTCTCAATAGCTGTTCCACAGCATATTGTCAGCTGTTTCTTTGAATCTTTTTATGTTATGATAAATTTGAAATTCTGCCTCTGGTTATTGTCTGAATGGCAAATATATTGGTCTTCGATTGAACATGTCCCCGCATGCCGTTTCAAGGTACCATACTGGGACCTCTGTATTTACAATGATGTAAAATAATTGAGGAAAAACATCCAGGGGGGATGGCTTTGTTATTACATTTAAGTGAAGAGAATGCATGATCAATTCAGAGAGAGATTGAACGAAAAACTATTATTAGTCTGTAAGAGTGTGCAGCCGAGATCTCATGCAGAAGGATTTTCATTTCCAGTCCTTATTGTAGAACCTGGGCTCAGGATTGTAAAGTCTTGACATCTCTGATATTACTCACACCATCAATCATTCACTACTGACAATCGCTCAGGTTTATACTGAAAGAAATTGTTCTTTTTTATTACTTGGACAAGAGAAAATAATAATATACATCATATGGACAAATTATCTTTTTCTCCTCAGACAGATTCATGAAACATCCACCATATACATACTGCCAGGACTAGATTTGAAATTGTAGTTCACTTCTTTAGGAGACTGCTGCATGTCAAATCTGCGAATGGCATGTAACATCATGTCACTTATTCCTATAAAAAAAAAAAAAAAGAACAGGTGAAATGAAACCTTGCTTTTAAAGCATATGGACGTCATTCCATTGGCACTGAGATAGTTTGTTCCTGTGGAAGAAAAATTAGATAAAATGCTATTTTACCCTTAGAAACAGAAAAAAATGCTTACTGATGTTTAAAACTTTTAAAAACTAACAATTTCACACATTTATAAATGTTGGAGCATAGGAAGTTTATTGTGAATTACTTTTTTTGTTTAGAAATGTAGGCTAAACAGTATTTGATTATGGTGCAGTTGTCATTTCATCATACTAGGAATAATGTGTTTTCTCAGTGTGGATTATAAATCACACAAAATGAGACAAATGTTACCTATGTGTTTGTCAAATGGTCATCATAATGGAATAAACCATATTAAAGAATATACTTTTGTCTTAGAAAATGTAAACTATGGAAGTTTTCTTGTACAGTGCATCTCAAAAATATTTATAGTGCTTCACTTCTTCCACATTGTGTTACATTACAACCCTATTCCAAATGTAATAAATTGATGTCTCAACTCTGAAGTTTACACACAAATAACCCATTATGACAATCTGGAAAATTATGCTTTTGAGTGTTTTACAAACTCCTCCTGTGTACCTAATTCAAATGCACATTGCAGCTGAAGATGGTAAATGTTTTGTGTCTGATTGCATTTGACTTTTTCCTCTTTGTTTCTCCTTTTTGCTGGGATGCTATTTCGTGATTGGCTTTATCTCCACCTTCAAATGCAGGTAAGATGATTTATGTTTTTCAATAAGGTTCTGTGCGTGATGTATTTGCAGTAAATATAGTTTTGGCTTCTGGTACAGTTTCCACCATCATCCTTACTTGAATGGTAGGCAGTCTCGCCACTCTTTCCTGCACTTCACTACTGTGATACTGACAAGTTGCCGCTTGCTTCTGTTGTCGCACCTGTCATGTGGTGACAGCCACATGGTTGGTTTATGTTTTGAACTGCAGCCATGGGGTTTTGTTGTCCTGGTGACAGCTCACATCATGAACTGGAGGATTGTAATTCAGGCTGTGCAGGCCTAATTTTTAGATTGAGGCTTCTGTGGTTCAGGTCCAAACTAAGGATAAATGCTGGCACCACTTCTGTAGCAGCTTGTCATTATTCATGGAAAGCAGACAAATCTTTTTTTGCACAGCAGTGACTTTTTAAATTTTGGCCAACAAGCACATTTAAGACTGTGCTCATTCATAACAAGGTGGTGTAAAAAAGCAACAAAGAAAATGTCTGTTAATAAGTTTAATTTATTGAGAATGTTTTGCACGTTTTCACTTGTTGATCATCATTTCAGTTATCTAGAAAAGTAAACATTCACATTTACTGTTTATCATAGACAGTTGCTAACTCAGAATTTTAGTAATTTCACTGACCAACAGACTGCCAAAAACAAATCAGAAACTCAGACATGGCTGGCACAACTACTGACCACTGATATCTTAGTACTGAGTGATGCTGTGAGTCTGGAATTTTTGTTTCTTTTTAAGCAATGTTGACAAAATGCTTAGAAAAGTCCATTGTGAAAGACAAGAAGGTTTAACAAATTTATCCTTCACTTATGTTTATGTTCTTCATCTCCATGCACTCCAAGACAAGTCAAATTTCATGGAAAGCATTGAGTTTATCTTTTCTCCTCCAATAATTGCATATTTTTCCTTTCAGACATTTAGGGAACATTATGGTAACTTTGGTGTTCAATTTAAAGAAAACATAATCAATCACATAATTTTGGAGATGCCAGTCCTTCAAAAAAATGTTGACTTTTGCACTCATTATATATATATATAAAAAAAAAACCAAAAAAAAAAAAAAACATTAATTAATTATTTCAATCTTATGGGGAGAAATCCTTATTCTTATTAACAAACATAAACTCTGTTAAAACAAGCTTCTTGATTGAGATGTGGCTTAAACCCATTATTGAAAGAAATTTATATTTCAAATTAGTTTAAATTAAGTATTGATTAAATGATTCAAAAGGATTCGTTGTCAGAAAAACTGATCATTGCTTTCAAGCTATTGCTTTATTCTACAAAGAATTTATTTTATTTCACATTAAATAAGTATTGTACTCAAAAGAATGTAACTTACTGACTCACAAGATGCCATCATAACATGGTCATGTGCCAGAAAAAGCTTTAGATTAAAACCTGAGCAAATGAAAAAGTTTGGGAAAAAATCCACTTTGAATATGAAAAAAATAAAAAAAATGCATATTTTGAATCAGATCTAGGAAACTACTGAGGAAATTCTCTAAAATTTCAGGAAATATTCTCTGTTAATTTCACATCAGCACATACCCTGTGCTGAATGAAAATTTTTATAAAACTGATATTATTTCTGACAATCTTCTTGCATAATAACATTAATTTCCCAAGAAAAAAACAAACAAAAAAAACACTAGATGTCTGTGGATTTGGGTTGGAAGTGGTTAAAGAAATGCTTTGTGAGATGCAATTTTTCATCTCTTCGCACAAAAGATAAGTCAAGAAAAGTAAAAAATCCAATACAGAGTGAAATTACTAGCTGCAGAAATCCTTTAGAAATTCTGAGATGTGACTTCTTTTTTGTGCCTAAAAGTTCAACAATAGAAGAAAATGTTACACAATTCAAAATCTTGTTTTCTTCCTCTTTTTGCTGTCCCTTCATAAACTGTTCACTGTAATTTAACAACAAACATGGTAATTAAAAAGTACCTAATAAACTACCTAATGAAAGTAATACATTTTCGCTAATAAGTGATCTGTCATAAATTTGTCTTCTACCAGCAGTAATTCCTAACAGGCCCCAAAGAATAGATTATATGACAGAAAAAGAGGGACAAGGTGAACCCTGCAGAGGTTATGGGATCTGTTTAATACTCAGTACAACCTCTCAGGCTTCCAACTACAGTGTTAAATCCCTTGAGGTCTGCTGGCTATATGAAAAATGTTTGATGTGACAGTTTAATAAAGTTAAAAGGCTTCTGATGTTAAGCTTCAATTCTCCTCTTCAGATTGTCATGGTCACACATTTACCAGATACAGATGACAGTGACGAGTCAGAGAATGATAACTGCACATAGGCTGCAGCAGGAAACTTAGTTTAATTGCTTTTATATTTTAACCAAAAAATCTATTCAGACTTCTTCATAAAGTGAACGCAAAGTTGCCATACATTTTTACTGTGTGCACCATACTACATTATTCTAACTAATTTGGCTTGTTTAAATCTGATGTATTTAATAAATGCAAGAGAGGGAAACAAATCTATTTCAAGAAAGGTTATCAGGAATAAAACAATCCGAACATTTCTTTCTTTGGTCATATAAGAGAAGACTTAATAGACTATCTTTGCACACAAAGCCAGCCCATAGAGAAAATTCATATGGTGTTATTAACAAACCTTAAATCTTGTTCAATCATAGCAAATCAGAGTAATGTCCTATGGTTAAATTGTATTGTTTTGAAAAGGTGGCTCACCTGGAACCTGGAAGACATGTTAATGCTTCAGATAAGCAGAGTAGCTGCCCTGTCAAAGCTAACAAAATGCTTTGACCAGTCAACTCTCAATCAGGAAAAGTAGAAATATTTTCTTACAGGTTGAGGCAACAGTTCAGTGGCATTTCTGATTACCTTCTATGAATCTGCTTTGGCATCTGTTAGTGACCAAGCAGGGGCAGTAGCATCTAAGATGGTGAGAGTTAGAGAATTTAAAAAACAGATCAGGAAGGCCAGCTCAGCCTTGGTATTCTCCCTCGACTCACTGGGGGCTCTTAGACAGAAGAATGCTTCAAAGCTGCCATGGCTCCAGCACAAGGACATGCACAAGAGTGGATTGGTGCTGGGAAACTCTTTCAGTGACAGGGTGCTGCAGCGTAAATGTACAAAAGGACATTATCACAAATGCAACAGCTTTGAGACACAGGACCAATCAGCACTAATTATCATTCTGTTACTCCCAATAGAATAATAATGCTTAGATTAGTTTGTAAAACATTACAAATATCCCTTGCTTGCTACATGTTATTGCACATCAAATGGATATACTATGCTGCAGTTAAAATCACCATAGGGTGACATTACATCAATAGTGTTGCAGAGTTTTGAATCCAGTCTAATCAATTTAAGTTAAAAAAACAAAAAAAAAGCTGTTTTATTCAGCTGTCCCACTGTAATATTTGCTAACTGCTTCATTTTTTATTTATAGATATCACTGAAGAAAATGCACTAATTTGGTCTCTTAAAAAGTGGGGTAGTAATGATGCCAAAACATACAAAGCATAAAAGAGGCTTTCTGCTTTGTCTCAAAGCAACTGCGTCTGCTGTATCCCCACGAGAGATGTGGCAACTTAGAAAACAAACAACAAAAAAAATTTGAACATTTGTCTTTCGGCATAAGATGATAGAACATCAACAATAAGACTGCATCTCAGACCTCTAAGTGTGAACAAGGTAAACTGATAAGTGATACTAAAGAAATTACAGCCAGCACACTACTTGACTACACTTGGCACCATATCTCAGTTTTAAAGCCAAATGTGAAATATTGCCAAGGATCAAAAATGGAACTATGTGAAGACAGGAAAAATAATAAGAATCCATTATTTTAAATAAAATGTAGTATAAATGATGGGAGCCTTTATTTGACCTCAGACTAAGTAGAAAATACATGTTTGACTATTCATCTCAAAATCTTCCTGCAGACATCATATTGACTTTGGCTATGGCTGAATAACCAACCTTTATTAATGAATCCAAAGAATATTATGAGCTAAGTTATCTGCTTCATCTTATTAGAGAAATAAACAGCCCGAGGCAAAAATACAAGTAAGCGCTTTGGTCTTTGCGTAGATGCTTACTGACAGTGACGAAGAGCGAAGTGATGCCATGGATGGTGGAAGGTGTGAGATTAAATGCCTTGAGCTGAGCACAGAAACAATCTGTCTGTTGTCTATCAAGCCTCTCTAAGGCAGATGTATCTAAGTTGAAGGATGAAGACAGACTGACAGGCTACAGAAGCAGTTTAGTACAGTTGGTTATCTCTGCTTCTCAGGCTGCTGTTTTTGCTGTGATAGTTGAACCTGATTTCTTTGGAGAACTTTTAAAATTAAGTTAAAATAAAATAGTCTTCCATACTTCTTACTAGCAGATTGATTCTCTTAGTGGAGAATATGTTAATCAATATCAGACATAAAATAAGTTATTGCAAATATTATTTTTTGCAACATTATTACTCCTTGGAAATTTCTGGAAAATAACTTAATACATACTATGCCTCTAATTTGAGAGAGTATCAGTCCTGGATGCCAGGATACAAATTATTTAAATTTTGACTAGTGACCATTAAGTGTTCCGCTCCGTAACAAAACAAATTTTGGTCTCTTCCTGATAATCAGTAGCATATGTAGCATTACATTTTCTGTCACATTGCCTAATGGGATTTCATGCAGCCTTTACTTGTTTCTGTCTTAACAGCTTTGTTATTGGTAAAGATAAACACTTTGCTCTATTGCTGTGTGCCCAAAAAATAGCTGTAGAATGAGATGAATGACTAAAAAAAAAAAAAAAAAACCCTTTTCAAAATTGTAATAAATACTGATTCTAATAAAACAGAAACAATTACTAGTTTTTTGTTACACTTATTTTCTCACACCTTGAATATTGATGATTCTATCAAATAAAATGAGTGTTTGAGTATGCTTTCATCCTTCTTTCATTTGTTTTATGTAAGACTAGCGGAATATATTCAATATAGTTTGAGCAAAGATGGGTATCTCTTCTGCAGTCTATTAAATTTTATGTATTTTTTTTTTTTCAAAAGCAGGAAATGTATTTGGTGATTTATTTTAGTCTCATGTAAAACACTTGATGGTTGATGAATGAAATTTGTAGGTTCTCAGTAGTTAACTTTGTATGTAAAAGTCTTAAAATTAAGTGTGAGTTATTTTAGCCCACAGTAATTTGTTTCAAAAACTTATAAAACATCAATGTTACTCAAGACTCCAAATGAGAATGTGAGACGTTCAACCTGTTTATATTGATAATTGATTTTACTCAACAAGAAAGCCCCTCAAAATATTGGGGCATGTTATTAAATCCACAAAAACATTTGAGTCTTAAAAAAAAATAGTTTCTGAAGTGGTAGGCCTTGTACATGTTTACTGCTCAGTCACATTGCTGTCACACAGGATAATTGAGGGCAACTGATGTAGTTCTGAAATCAAATAATTTCCCATTGTCACTGAATAGAGAATGTAAGCTACTTATCACTTTGGAACCTCCTTTGTCTTTTATTTTTATTCACAATGTGCCAAATCTTTCCAGTGACATTTTCACAGCACTCCATTTTGTTCCAACTGTTTTTAGCTAGTGTTTTTTTTACCCTGTCTGTGACAAAGCTCAATAGACCACAATGCTTTACTGCATTACTTGTTTCCCCCTGCAAGTTGTGTTTTCTTTATATTTTGTTGTTGCAGTGACTGGTTGCACTTTTGTGAACTGCTTTTTCCGTTCAGCATTGAGTATTTTTGTTGTCATTTTTGTGTTTCTTTGCCAATGTTAATTGCTTTTAAGGAATTTAAACTGAGCAAATGTAAGAAAAAAAAAATCTTTTAGCATTAGACTTTTTGTTTAAAGGCTAAGATAATGCTAATTGTGACCGTTCTGCCCTTTAACTTAATGCTAATTTAGTCTCAGTCTATTGCCTTTTATTTTGAAGGTCAGCTTCTGCATGCAACAGAAAATCAGCCATTTTCTTTAGTTTTCACTCAGCCACCTGTGAGAAAATGTATCTATTGCAATCTGCTTTTTGTTTATTCCATCAACACCACTGTCTGTAAGTTTTGATTTAATATTCAGGAATATAATTTATTTAATGTCTTATTTGTGAAGAATACTTGAGTAAATATCAAATTTGATTTCTACATAATGCCTATGAGTTCATGCTAATTTATTTCCAAATATGGCATTTTAATTTCTTTTGTTTTTCTAATGATGCAAAGTTAAAGGTAACTATTTTATAACTGTTTTACAGTTATACTCCATGTTAAAACATGTATGTGGTTCACCAAAATAAAGTGGAGTTAAGGTAGCTACATCCTGACTCAAGTATTCATTCAACTGGTGTTAGACTTACTGCTAAATTGTTAGACAAACAAGGAGAGCAGAATAGTGACAATCAAAAATTCTCATTTGGCTATTGGAAATATGTTTATTTGTGCAATAAAATTTAATAATATTTAACAACGTGAAGAGGGTATTATCAATAGAAGAATTGATCACTCTGAAGTTCTAGGTAAAGTAGATTTTATATCATTGGCAGCTGATTGGATGGTATTTGATTCATTATCAATAGTGACTCTTCAGTGCGCAAGATGTTGACCTACATGTGGAGACTGTCAAGGAGGTGATGTGGATAATATTAGATTCAAAAGTAAAGTACAGATGATGTTTAAAGGAACCAGAGCCTTTAAGCGTGGCCTCTCAATTGGTTGTAAGAGCAGAACATTTACTTGGAACTTAGTGAAACCAAGTAAAGCCAGGGTGAAGTGTATTCTGGTGTTGGAAGACATCTGTGGGGATAAAATCACACATATTGACTCTGTCTAAAAAAAGAAGTAAAGACAGAGTTATTTTGAAAGTAAACACCTTCAGATCTGTTGTCAGCAAAGGGATGGAAGCATTTATTTTTGTACAAGCATTAGTTTTCAGTTTCGTCCTGTGTCTCTGTATGTCTGGATGTGATGATGAATATGATGTCGCTGTGATTACAGTGCACTGGGATTACAAACTACCGCTTTTTCCCTGTGTTAGGGTGTAGCACTTTTCCATCAGCCATCATCACAGGTTGCTGGTGTCATATAGACTGATGATTCCTGTTTATCTTTGATATATGACTGCAACATCCATTATGAAGAGGAACAGAAAGGCCAGTTGAATACATTCAGCTTTTTAGCATACTCTGTCTGAATCATACTCTCAAATTACTTATTGCTTTATCAGAAAAGGAAGTTAAAAACCTCACTGACATGTGTTTTACAGGTTCTATAACAAATGGCGTGCATCAGCATAGACATAGGTTATTTTTGTCAAAGGTTTAACATCTAGTTATCAATTAAATTATACTTATTTTAAATGCTTTTCCCGTCAATTGGTGTTTTTTCAGTTTTTGTGTGAACTGAACAAACACTACACTTAAATGACTTGCGAAAGTAGCAAAATTTCATGATCACTGGATTCGTTGCTGTGCTTTTATGTGAAATTTTATAACATCAGACCTGTGTAGGAGAAAAACTTCATGAATGTACTGGTTATGGTTTGTCTTCATGGTCACTGTTGTGAATTCTGCTGACATCAGTACATTTTTTTTTCTTCTATTTGATTTTATCCTTTATTATGTTGCAAAGGCAGTAATATTCACATTGCTCACTCCAGTTCTGGTTCGTGATCGATTTTTTTTCATGCATTTCTGGGTTACCTTGTTTAATGCTAAATATAGATTTTATGGTAGCGCTTCAGTTGTAAAATTGATCTAAGATTAATGTTGCCAGAGTTAAAATAATGCTATGAAATACCTAAAAATTAAGTCTCAGGTCTCCAGAGAGCACTTTGCCGTCCCATGTCAGCTCCTTCTGAAATATGTTACTATTAAAAGGGAGAAAATGCAAGACTGAAGTTGGCAATGTGTTTTTTCCACATATGCAAAGTATTGGAAATGATGTTGGACTGTTACAGGAATAATAAGGAGAAATCAACAGAGCTCTGTAGATCAGCAATAAAGAGTTTCATCATCAACATGAAGTCAACTGGAATACAGAATGCTATTTTGTTATTTTTGTTCCTCTAATGTGTAATCTGCCATGAAGAAATCTAGGTTCTTAATAACATAGATGGGTCTTGATACGTTTTTATTGGGTGGCACAGCAGAGGTACAGAGTAACTGAGAGTGGGGCAGGTGCATTCTTTAAAATTAGACATGAAGAAGTTTTTCATCATTCTTATGTAAATGTGCAACACTCCTTGAGTAAAGGAAAACAGAAACTACTTTCCTATTCAAAGCGTGTTTTCTTTAAGAATGTCTGTCACAGGCCATTGGCCCTGTGGAACAGAAAATGTCAGCTGACGCACAGCTCAGAACTAACCCTGCTGTATCTTTGTATAATAAGCTTGACTGACTTTTGCATGCATATGTAGGTCCAGATTTATATACGTCTCTGGGAGAGGAAGGTGTGGGAGAAAAATATATGTACAAAAGTATCATTAGGTAATTTGTGTGTGTCCAGAAGAATGATAACCCTGTAGAGATGAAGTAAAAAACTATTATCATCACTCAGGGATTTTTTTGTTATTTTTTTTTTTTACACTAAAAGTTATAGCTCAAACTGCATTACAGAAATCAGTGGAAGTAATAGGTAAAATAAACAAAACAAATGAGCGCCATTCACCAGCCGACAACAGAGATGCATGAAAACAAAGACTCGCAGTGAGACATTGGATAAGCACATACAGACACAGAGTCATGTTCAATAAATTAGAACATGCTCTTTGATGAGACTTGTAAGGTTAAAAGTACCAAACAGAAACTACTGAAGACAAATGGAACCAATAAAAGGGAGAAATGAGAATAAACATAAAATAATAAATTAAAAAATCCTTGAAAAATACATTGCAGAAAAGCCAAAACTGAATACAGTTACACCTCTAGAAAAAAAGTCTTAATTAAAAACTTTGGCAAAGAGATATCTTTTGAGTTTCCCTTTAAAACTTAGAATACTTTCTCAGGCCCCCGGATTGGCTGTTTCACGTATAAAGGCCACTATTATTAATACATGCCTGACAAAACCTTGTCATAATCCATCATGTGTTAAAAAGCAAAACAAAAAAAAAAAACATTCTAAATGTAACTTCAAAACCCCTTTGACATTCACTATAAAATTATGCATTGACAAAATAAATGTTCATTCTTGCATAGAAAAAGGATAGCTTTCTGCCATCGTTGTTTCCTTGTTCCTCCTTTTTCCTCATTTTAGCTCAGCCATCTTAACACTCCATATCAGAGGTCCAGAGGACTACATTTGATTCATAAATTGTATCCATTAACTGTTGTATTTCAGAGAAGATGAGAAATCTTTCCACACCACACCTGAATATCATTTTAATCAGTCAGTCAATCTGGGCAACCTTCTTTAACCTCTAATTGCTTAATTTTAGCTTTGCTCATTCTCTTTAAATTCAAAAGAAACTTAACTAAATATTTCTATGGTAGACCAAATTTTGAAATATTGCCATCATTTGATCTCTTTTGCAATCTCAGCTCAGTTTGTGTTGGCTTGATGACATGCTACTTGCAGATGGAACAAACTGAAACAAAATTGGTTGGCTAAATTACTGTGCTAAAAATCTAAACTTAAAACACTGCTAACTGTTGTATTGCTGTTACAAAGCTGTCTCAGGCAAATAAAAATTTCTTCAACCTACTATTATTATATTTGGAAATAAATCTATACCACAACAAAACAGACTTTAGTAGTTTCATTCTCCGTGCTGTTTGACTGTGGATGGTTAGTTGGCACATCCTACAGGTTGTGACAAGCTGAAGCAGAATTGCGTGGTGTCCTCTTAAACAGTTTCGGATGACACATACCCACACTACACCTTGAGATTGCTCCCTGGTGTAATAATGGTTGGGTACCAGTCAACTTTGAAGCTACGGTTCGGTTTGGTGCTTCAATCAAAAAAAGAAATGATGAAGATGATGATAGTATATGTCTACGTTTTCAATATTTATCGAATTTACACTTTTGTATATGCTGTAATCCTCTAAACTCCCTAAAATTGTTAGTTAAATTATGTCCATTTAAGCATCTGGTTGTCTCTGTTTTTTTTTTTGTTTTTTGTTTTTTGGGGGGGGGGGGGTTAAGCTTGTGCAAAAAAAACTTCATTGCAGGAGAGCAGGTAGACAAAGGGAGACCAGACTTGTTTGTTGACCTCAGAGGGTCAGACTTTTAATAGATTTCCTTGAGTTAATTTTCTCAAAGTGAAAACTCTGTGAAGCAGTAAATCAGTTTCTCAGGTACAACAGAAAAAAAGTGCCACCGGGATTAAGGCTGCTTGAACAATGAGTAGTATGTCCTACAAGAGGAGTGGCGTGTTAAATACATCTATCTAGCTCTTTTTTCCTGTCTGTCTTTGTCTCTTTTTCTGTCTGTCTATATATATATATATATATATATATATATATATATATATATAGATATATATATATATATACATATATAAGATCATCTTGTGATTACTGTCATCCTTAGTGCTGCATTGTCCTAATATTGAGTTGGCAGGTTGCCTACAAGTAAGACACATAGAAGCAGTGATTTGTTTCTGTTATATTGATCCTTTAAAAAGCAAAGCCATCAGAGAGAACTGAATAACACATTGATAAAATCATTCTCTTCTGTCACTCATATCCAAAGTAGATGAAGTTGTTATAATGTGGAATGTTGGCATATGTCACTGTGTTGCAGCAAATCAGTGGTTGTGTTGAGCATTTAGGATTGTGTTAAAATATTTGTGTCTGCTGCAGAATATTTTTGTATGTGTAGAAGAATCCTCTGAGTTCACCCATCAGAGATGGATCACTCGACCAATTTACTATTTAAATCATCTGAGCCCTTTGGAGCCTGATGTTCATTACAGGCGTAAGTATTCCATGATATTTGCTGAAGTGTAAATTAAGTGTTATTCAGGTGACCAATTAGAAGGCCCCCATTAAATGTTTAGATACGAGATTATAAGTTTTACATCATATCAAAGTATCAGGCCAGGAAGGTCCACAGTTCTTTAAATTAATTTTGTCTTGTTTGTATTACAAAGCTTTTGCAGGAAAAAGCACACTATTATTCTGATCCTGTCCTTATATTAAGAGTTGAAGTCTTTTTGCTTTAGTTATGCTTCCAATTTACTGTGGACAGAGAAAAGAATTAAATGCATTCTGGCCAAGAATTTTTCTTACATCAAAGATCTGTCTCAGTATGATCCAATCCAACCCGAGTACAGGGATCTGGTAATTCATTCAGTAGGATTTCTAGGTATTAGCAGCCAGCATTGTGAAACTGAGTTCAAAATCCAAAGGGTCCAAAATTGTTTTCATCCTCAACAATAGGCCGGTTGGTTATTCTTCCTCTCTGATGTTCATCCCTGGGGTTCTTTTAATGTCTATTCCACTTTCAACTCAGCAGGTGATGTTCGGTTATTCACAATCTTTGACTATGACATAGTTCAACATGTTGCGAGCAGAAAATTAAATGATGACCAGGAGATTCCTCCTGTGCCTTCTTCCCTTTTCATTCATTTTCCCTGCATTATTTCCTCACCCCCGTTCTTTGGTTTAACTACTACTCTCCTTTTGTTTGTTTTATTCAGACAACTTGTCACCCTCCTCCTGAACTGCAAACTGGCACAGCCTGTTAAAATCCTGCCCTTAACACCCTTGCATTCCTGTCTTCAACAAAATGGTCTTACAAAACAACCATTACTGACAATCATAACACTCTTATGTTATTCATCATTTTGATCATGCTAAATATGTATTTTCAATCTTGTTAAATCACAGGAAAAACCAAAAAAAACAAAAACATCAACACACTTTCCTTGAGGTAAATTCCAGCTTAGTGGACAAGGAATATGGGTTACATTTCTTGTGGCCCCTAAAATCTCTTCTAATCACAGCATGAAAGTGAACATTTAAGAAGGGTAAATTGACCAAAAAATTCAAACCTTTTGCAGTTACAGCCACCAGCAGTTTTCTCATTTTCCATTAGTCTCCATCTCCTTACTGAGAGACACCAGCAACAGAACCATCAATGTAAAAGCACTAGAAAGAACCATAAAAAAAGCATTTTGAATTCAGAGAAACACAATTTCCCTGTTAAATCAATCATTCCATGCCACTTATACTGTGAAACTTGATAAAAAAATTCTCCTTGCCTTTTGAACATGAGGATTATTTCCACATGGACAAAAGTTCTGTGATCCATGTTATCCACTATGCTGCTCTGTCCTGATAGAACCGAATAGAATATGGTTCCTCTTAGAGACAGTGCCGCAGAAGGTACAGAGATTATTTGACTGTCTTCATGAGGACAGATATTAGTAAAAATGCTGACACAATAAAACTGTTAGTCCTTGAAATGAATATTATCATTATGTACTCTCCTTTAATTGCTTAACTGTTGCGTTACTCATTTAGAAAATAGACCATTTACCTGCAGTTTTATTCTCTCTGTATTTTTTTCCCTCACAGTATTCTTATGAACGTTGATTTATTTATTTAGGAAAAATGGATCATAACTTTTTGTAATGGAAAAAGCCAGACGTTGATGAGCATTTAACTGTAATATTTATATTGTATCAAAGCTGACTTGAAATGTAATTGCTTTTTAGACTGCAACTTAATTCAGTTTTTTAGTTTTAAGGCGCATCATTATTTTTGTTCAGTGTGCTTTCTATATTTTGGTTTTTTCAAGTAATGATTTGGTTTAGCATTAAAGTAACTTAAAAGGTATTAAATTTGAGAAGACTTACAATTGAACCCTTCCTGACAAATGTCTGATTCAATATCAATATAATTTATTGCAAAAGAGACATTTAGAAGTGATTTTAGAAAACCCAGGTTTGGGGATTGTTCATGTCAGCTGATGACCTTAGGAGATGACTATTAAAACTCATTTATGTCGTTTATCTAGAACTTTTACTTTGGCTTTCTGACTTTCAGCAAATAATTTTTATTCAAATCTTGAACTGAATAATTTCCATTACCAGGAATATGGAAACAGAAAGCCTCTGCTGGCCTCTACAACACGCATATTTCTGTTTTCTCTCCTAGAACTCGGCATAAATATTTATGACAGTATTTGAATAATGTCAAGTAAAATTATGGAAATTATCATTTGCAGAGGTGAACAGTAGAAATGGCAGGAGTTTAAGGAAAGTGAACCAGCCGAGGTGAAGAAATCTTCCAAACAATTAACTAAAGTTTTCTGGGGTTGAGTTCTTTGACGGTAGGAATAATCTCAGATCAGTTCTAATCAAAATTTAATGTATAATTTATGTAGCATAAGTATTTTTGTTCATTAGTTATTTGTGGTATCTGAACTGATAAAACTGTGAAGTATGTCTGCTTTACTGTTCTGTTAGGTGGTACACTCCTAATTGATCTAGATTTAGATCAATTTAGGAATTGCTTTATTCATTGTAGCAGCATGCAGGAGTAGCTCGGTTGAAATTTTTCTTTTTTGTTATTTTTGTAGATCTTTTTTCTTCTTTTTTTAGTTGAGGTATTACATATTTGAATAGTTATAACTCTTTTTTGGTTTTGGATGCTGTGCTGTTGAAAGGATTTTGGCACTTACTTTTTTCCTTACCATTACCATAATAAAGGGGTATTAGTTGTGTTTTTTTTTTGTGTGTGTGTGTGTTTGCTTCTTTTTTACAACTAGGAATAGCTGATTAGCATTTCAAAAGCTCAAATAAAACCAGATTTATGACCTGAAATTCCAGAAAAGATGAAGAGGAGTCTCCATTGATACACAGCGGTATCAAAGAGCAGAAAGAGAAGGAGGGAGTTCAAACCATCCGATCCATCAAGCATAATGGACCAGGATCATAATACCTGACTTCAATGTCTCTGTCCGGCTTTCTGACTGTCTGAAGAGAGAGATATGAAGGCAAGTGGCAAAAAGCATGCGAGGTGGTTCTGATTTTTATCCATGACATGATACCGTGGAATATCATCTCTGCTGTCTGCAAATTAAGCTGCCATGACAGTCATGTGACTATCATACAGAAACGATATTCAGCGGAGGACCTCTTCTGATTTGTTGCAGGATTGGTCACTATTGGAGATCCTCTTTGCCCACAGCATCACCATCCACAATGACTCTTTCTTTTAACATACTTGGGTGATGCGAGTTATCATTTAATTTCACTTTGGGACAAAATATTTTTGAATTGAATCTATGAGTTTTGTCACTGAAAGAAAAGACACTGGTGAATATAAAACAACTTATGACAAAAAGAGAAAACTGTTAAATTGGGCCTGGAGGTAAAAATTCTCACGAGAACAGAAAAGGGGAAAAATGAGGTCCTTGTGGAAATGTGAATTGTTTCTTTAAGAGAAAAGATTGAATGGAAGAGAGAAAGAACAAGATGAAAACAATCAGTGCAGAAGTGAGGTGAAGATAGCAAATGTCAAGAGGGGTGAATGTGAGATGAAAGAGCTGTGTGTGTTCTCAGCGTGAGTTGCCGCTGCAGCCTGCGTAGATCTGACTGACAACACAAGTTGATTCTGAGCTGGTGCAGGTGAAAAGGCTGCCTTGATGTCTCCCACAGGGAACGAGACCAGGTTTTTCAGAAACAAGAAATAGTCCCTTTAAAAAGAATGACCAAAATGTTCATAGCTGTGGTTCCTGAAATTGTCCTTTGCTCTGTTAAAAATATAGCAACAGCTACACAAATAGATTTAAAGATATGCAGCATATTTTGAGCTGTTGTACATTATGTTAAAAGGTCAAATGATTAAAGCAATGTTTTCATAACACTGAGCATGTTTGCATACAGATCAATTAATATTTACGAATCAATAATTATTGACCCACCTCCTATGTAATTCCATGCATGATACATATTGTCTTTTCTTTTGGTGAAATAACTCCTTTCTTTTCTTCTATTATATTCTCTAACTAAAAGTTTTGGTTCTCACAGATTCTATACTTCATTGTTGTTTTTTTTAATATATCAATTTAACAAATCATTT
The DNA here is from genome assembly GCA_903066825.1 of Alfaro cultratus. NCBI lineage: Eukaryota > Metazoa > Chordata > Actinopteri > Cyprinodontiformes > Poeciliidae > Alfaro > Alfaro cultratus. The sequence goes on along the minus strand of CAEFZX010031378.1, from coordinate 20,173 downwards.
AGATCATCATTTACTCACACAGCATTGGTATGAGCTTCTTTGTTGATGTTATTTATCTTTTTGTCTTTTTTGCTTGTGGGCATTCCTTATTCTAATGTTAAACCTAAACCTGACTGCTGACTCCAGTGAAAGAGAATCAACCATGTCATGATTCTTCAATTGGAGCCTCTTAGCTGTTTGCTCTGTTAAATCCAGGTGTATGCAGGGTAAGTGTATTTGGGGAATTAATTATTATTATTATTATTATTATTATTATTATTATTATTATTATAAAAAAAACATAACCTAGATGTCACCTTAATGATACAGCAAATGAATTTAGCTGCAGACTGTCTCCTAAATAAAGATGAATTTGAAAAACGTTACTGAAACCATGTAATTTTTAGACACCCACTGAACCAAGAAAAGTCATTGTTATCATAGCTGTTTTGTTACTATATTCAAACTGAATCTACTTTCTTTGTACGCTACAACCAAAGACAATGAGTTGAGTTGAGAAGCAAAAGGGCTTTTTAAGAGCTGAGAATGAAATGCAAAAATAAAAGATAGCAGTGGAAATTGATTTTGAACAAATGCTTTCATGCCACAAAAGCTCTGCATCTGAACAGAAAGGGATCTCTTTGAATAAGAAGTAATGTGGAAATGTGGTTTAGACCTGATAAAAGGAAGCCAGAGGGAAGGTAGGTGAGGATAATGGTTTGGAAAAGGGAGATAAAGTTTGATTGAGAAGAATGAGAGCGGAAGCATAGAAAAGCAATGTTGAAAAACAAGATGGAGCAATGACAGGGGGAAAAAATGTTGAGAGAAAAGGTGGGTGGGTCAAGAAGAACAATAGCTTCGTGCAGTTCAGGCTTAGATTCCCAACATACAGAAACATTGGAGGGGGAAGCGTCTTAACATCTCATTTGTCACATTCATATTTAAAACTGAAGCTGACTCAGTCAAAGGTTCCGAATAATCTCCCATTTATCCAAGAAGTAAGCCAAACTTGTTTAGCAGAAATGTTTAATGTGATATCATCGGTTTGGGGCTATCCTGGTTAGCACATTTATCTTCTACTGATGAATTCTCTGTTTTTGGTCTTTCTGCGTGGAGTCTTCATGTTCTTCTTTCTCTCCTGTTTCTCAGACTTTCTCCCACAGTTCTAACCACAACTGTTAAGCTAATTGTTTACGCTAAATGGTTTACCCTAAATTTCCATTAGTGTATGTGTGTGCATGGTTGTTTGTCTTGTGTGTTTCTGTGTTGTGCCTCCCTGCCCCGTTTGTGTCTAATGATTGCTGGAAATAGGCACCATATTTGCCCCTGCAAGAAAAAGCAGGCATTGAAGATCAGCTCTCAGCAGGTTACATTTTTTAAACTATTAACTATTTTTCTAAAAAGATGGTTGCTTATAGGCTTATTTTCATCGTCTCTTATACCTTTTTAGTTTTATCTTGTCCATTAAAATGCTCCGTACACATAAAACTAAAACTTGAATATAACATTTTCTACATGATTTTAGAAATTCTTGCAATGGTAACACTGGTAAATTTTGTGATATCAACTCCAATATATGCCTGTTTTTCTTCTTTCCTGTCTTTTCCGTTTGGGTTTTCATCATTATGTCATTAAAAATAACCTTCGTTGTCCCACTGTGGGTAAATTCCTGAAACAAAACAGTCAGCTCCATCGTGTTAATACAGAAAAAAAATACAGTTGTAATAAAAATACATGGGACTTCAAAATTAATATTTTTAAATAAGAAAACATCTCTTGAAATTAAGCGAGAGCTGCTTTAACAGGCTCCCTGCTTTGGTGGCAACAGAAATACAAGGTAAAAAGCTGCCTCTTGGTCATTGATGACCAAGAGGCAGCTTTTTATTTTTATATTTATTATTTTCTTGTACTTTAATCTCATCTTTATATCTAATGCTTCAACTAATCCAATGTTAAAATCCAGACTCTTTTTATTTTCTGGGCTAATTTACTATTGAAAATGTCACTTTGACGTTGTGGTGGTACCATAGTTATTTTAAAAGCCCAAATCTTTCTTGACACAAACCTTCCTGCCTTGATAAGTCCAGAGTCACCGTAATGGGCTGATTTTTGGATTGTTACCCCTTTCAGTTAAGATACTTAAAGTACTCTTCCTTGTTAATGGTGTGCAATTATCTTGGAGTGTGCTTTAGAGGGAAAAACATTAGGGCTCTTGTCATGCTTGACATGTTTATTTGGAAAGGTGTGCTTGCCTGTCACTCCTTCAAAATACTCTATGATGACATTCTTTTGGTAAAGACACATTTAGAGTTCGAAATCATGGCATAGAAATGACTTTGTCTGAGACAAACCACAGGCCAAAGTTACAGAAAGAACAAGGAGCTAAATTATCCCTTTCTGTAACGTTTTAAAAGATATATACCACAACATTTTCTTAATGCTAATTGGACTTATTATGTTGTGCTAGTTGGGCTTCCACTGTAAAGCGAGGACAACTAAAACTGCAGATTTTCAATATTACTTTAACTTTTGTAGATTTTTAATATTTTTGCAACTGAATAACAGCTGTAGCAAAATTTGCATCCACGTTTAAAGCCACATCAAGCATTTGCATGTAGTATGTTGAAATACATCAATTTACTGGGCAAATAAAGAATTATTATTTTTGAGGGTTATCAGTTTTTTTTCTCCACTTAATGAAGCAGTTGATTAGTTCCACATTATATCATTTATGTTTTCCATCATTTGGCTTATTGAACAATTATGTCTACATCTGGTGATGCTTAGTGGGAAAAGGAAAAATGAAGATCTGGTATATGAGTTGTGAAATAGATGCTTTGTCTATTTTTCCTGTTCAGAGAACTAAAATATAAAATACAGTAACTTAATTAAGACATTCATTTCTTTAAATGGACAAATTATTAGTTTAAATTCAAGTTTTCAGTGCTTGTGATGACTTAAAACATTTTATTTTCTTAAGCAGATATATATTTTTTTCAGGTCAGAGGATTATCTTACCCCAAACAAAAGAAGAGATGAAATGAGTGAACATGAAAGCTAAATTATTAATGAGTGAACATTAGGGTTTTTTTTCTTTTTTCTCACTTTCTACATTTAGCCTGAGATTTTAAATTTGAAATAGGATCACTGCAAACTGTTTGAATGGTAATGAGAAAGAAAAATATCCTTCTTGGAATGCAAATTTATAATGTATTTAATTTATAAATCAATGATTCAGCAGTTGTTTTAGACAACAATCCGCACTGACACAAGTATTAGTTTTAAGATGAATACTTACGTATATAACTTGAAATTCTAACTAGATGCTGAATTAACACTGAAACTAATTTTGACATTTTTCCTGCGTTTGTGTTCAACAGTATTATAAAATCCTAAGCTTCATCTGTTTTGTACTTTTTTCATACCAAAACACCTTAAAAAATCAGTTTCCTTGTTATTCTATTGAACATTACTCCTTTATCAAGACCGACTTGAGCCTGGTGTTAAACTCTGCAGCGTGTGGCTGACTTTCTGGTCAGTGTGTTATGTGGGAAATTTTGAAGACAATGAACCCATTCTCATCCCCCAGTGTCATTTCTGACTTTCACACTGTGATTGAGGCTACATCTATTTGTCAAGGTGAAGTAACAAGGTCTTGTGAGGAGTATTTGCCTCCTTGCTGATGGTAGAAATGATTGCAGTGTCTTTGTCTTCCCATCTGTTTGCAGCAGCCCCTCTTGACCCCCCTTATTTTCACTCATCTCTAAATAGAACGTCTCAAAAGACACCGAGGAAGCGAAAACAGATAATCAACATGCAACCTGTTGATTTGTTTTGCTTTGAGCGATCGGAAGAATCCACTTGGTGCAGTGCTTCTTTACTCAGCTTGTTAATATTCTGCACCATAGTCTAACCTTTATGCAAATAGCGAGGAAACATCATTAAGCTCTGTCCAAATTATATCACCACAAATGTAATGTTTGATGCTTGGCAAGTAAAATGCTGAAAATGGAGTCTGGCTGGTGATAAAGTTTTAAAGCTCATTGTATACTGTTCTAGAAACTAACCAATTTCTCTGCTTTTGTTTTTACACTTAGAGTTCACAAAAGTATGTAAATCATTTTAGCAATTCATACTACATTATATTGGAGCAAAATAAGCTGCATGGGCATTGTCAGACAAATTGAGTTCATTATTCCACCCTCATGCTTTGCTAGATTAAAAATCTACTTTTAATACTGTCAATTGGATGACAGCTAATATTCTAACAGACTCCGCAGATCTTGATATGCATATGAACGATCTGATTTAATTATGAAATCTGACTTTCAAATGACATTTAATATGTTTTGATGAAATGGAAACATTCCAAAACCCTGACAGTAATAAATTAAAATTGAGTGATGAAAGCACATAAATCAGTTTTCCCAAAAAGTTTCATGTCAGGTGTTTTTTTTTTTTTTTTTTTTTTCTGTTATATGTTGTTTATGGTTTTTTCTATTAATTTCATTGACAGTTATCTGACAAATTATTATGAGCGTCCACCATCAGCTCCAAATTGTAATGCCCTCCTACACGGCTGACAGTTCATTAACTTTTGACAGAAGCATGCCAGTTAGTGTGCCATTCATATTAAAGAAAAAAAAAAGCAAATGAGGCAACTGACAATAAGATGTGAAATTAATTTAAGTACTTTTTCCATCAAGATTGAAGTCAAATATAATTTCCTCAAGCTGTTCACTAGTTTTTGAGCTCACACTGTGATTGAGGCTATTTTAATAACACAAAATCAATATTTGTTATGTGCTTTCAATATTTTTGAGGTATTACCTAAATGAGTGCAACTTGTGAAATTGTTTTTGTCCTTCAAATAGTAATGGGAGAGGTTTTGACTATCAGGATGAAAAGTGACCATACATACATCTATTTATAGTAAGTTAAAGCAGCAGTATGAAACTTTTATAAAAAATAACTTTTTTTACATATTTGCTGTATCTGTCCTGCTGTGACAGTGCAGTATGAGATAGTCTGTAAAAATATTATTTCTCTTTTCATCAACTTATTCTATTATTATTTTTGTACAGCACTTTGGTGCCTTTTTAAACCTGTTTTTAAAAGTGCTAAATAAATAAATTTGATATTTACATTGAAAAAAATCAAGCTCCTCTTCAAACTGCCTTTGGACCTGTTATCTGAACAAATACATTACTCTGTGAACAACCAATTAGAGCCAGGAAAAGGTTTTTAGCATTATTAATCATCCTTGTGTGCGTGGTGCTCACATCTTGGATCGTTGATCCTACTAAAAAAAACAAGCAAAAAAAAACCAGCCAGAACATTAATGTAAAGCTTTTTGAGTGAAATCTTAGAAATTAATACTTAACTATGCATGACATGTGTTTTTATATATCTTTGTAAGGCATCTTAAGACAGACTGCTGAAAATGTGCCGTATAGCTAAAAAGTAGAAAACCCCCTTCAGTATTGGCTGCGATGTTGTTCAACAAGACAAAAATCAGTAACTGTTGTGTGATCATTACCAAATGACTATGAAATAATCAAACGATTATGAAGTAATCATTTAAGAGTTTGCAAAACAGAACCTAAATCAGACTTTTTTTTTTTTAATAATCCTTCCTTTGTGTTTTTGCTAAGGCACAGATTTCTACTTGACCAAGAATGGCAAATTCTGATTTTATTTTGACAGTGTGAAAAAATTGCATGTATGTATTTTTATGTAGTGTATGTAAACCTCTGGTTTCAACTGTATTTAAAGGTACAAAATAAAATAAAACAACAGCAATAACTAATCTACCTATCCTGCTAACTTAGTTTTTTTTTTTTACTCTCTCATAAGTGAGTCAAAAAAAGTTTATTGAATTTTTGTAGTCAATTAATCAAATTGTATAGACTGAAGTGCAACATTTCTTAGTTGATAGCGGGAAATTGTCCATAACTCCATCCTCTGAAGTCCTTATATACCAGCAATTTCATATCAAATTTGAATGAGCAACATTAAAGAGACTGAGTCACTGACTGCTGTTGTAGGTGCAGGATTGCACAGAGACAGGACACAGAATCAGGATCAGTGAGGTTCTTATGGCCACTGCGAAGCCTGCTGCAGAAATTGAGATGTCACACTCAGTCACAGTTTAGCAGATACAGTTAAAGGATTGGTTCCAGAGCTTCCACCACATTCCTTGACTTCAATCTTCAATTCATCATAACTGTAAGAATATTTCTACTTTTCAATCGCAACGTGTGAGCAACACACGTTGCGATTGTGTGAACAACAGAAATATTACTTTTCTGCTGCAGTAGAGTCTTGCTTTTCTTTCTTTTCTTTTTTTTAGCCTTTTTACATGTTCTTCCTGACTTTTCAGGCATGCCATATGGTGGAGCTGGTTGCAAACATATTGGTTTTGCTCTGAAAAAGGGATATCAAAAGATGGAATCCCAATTGGCTGAAAGATGTTATTAAAAGAAGACTGCATCTGGCATCCAAGTAGAACAAACACAACAATAAAATAGGGATTTGTATTTTTGTGATCTGGTTTGACTTTCCACAATTTTATAATCGGCATAAATATGCGTGTGAGTGGGTGGATTTATGTTTATGTATATATATACTGTATATATGTGAGTGTGTGCAGGAGCAAACGTATTTCACGTAGGCAGGGCAGACTGGAACTAAAATTCAATTCTGATCTTTTTCCTGGAAATGCCCACTTCCATTATGCACTCCAACAAGCTTGGTCTGATATGTGTAGATCACATTACAATACATTTCCAAAAATGTAAATATTCAGAATAATTTAATTGGGAGATTTACACCAACTCCAAACTTACCCTGATATAGGTGCATTGCCTAGGCTCAGCACTGCAAAATGGCAGAATGTTATCTATCCTCATTACGTCTTGAGTAATGACAAAATACCTTTGCAGTAACAACAGCGTGGATAATCATATGGATGCTCTGTGGACTGAGATTCTATTTATATTTTTATTGTCGGTAAAGTCATTCATCATTCTTTCATCTTCTACCAAATGAAAGCCTAACTTCATATGCAGTTGCTCTAATCGAGGTTTGATAAGATTTGAGTAAAATAACCTGTTTACTTGCCGCGCCAAGTAAACATCTCCATGGCTCTTGTGCACATTGTGGCTAAAATTAGAGTTAATAGGAAGTTGTTTAAACATACTTGGGCTTATAAAATGTCTTTCATTTGTTTGAACAGTTTTGTGTTTTTTATAACTTTTCGTTCAGAGAAAGACATCACTGAAAGCCTTCACTTTCTCATTATAGAAAAAATAATTGTATTCTGAGTTCAACGTGTTAGATTAGGATAAGAAGAATGGGGACTGAAGTAAGGTACTCTTGGTGTGCTCTCAAACTTTTGAGGCCTAGAAACATTCAGCTGAACAATTTTTCCCAGATGTGAAATTAATTTGCAGAAAAGTATAACTTCTAATATTAAAATCTAAATATTTTTGAGTCATTTACAGTAATCTTCAGATGGTTAAAGTTTTTCTCTTTTGTTAGGGTGAAAAGAAAAACAAAATTTTCTATTAGTATTCCTCTCTTCTGATCTTCTCCTTAATTCACTGATAAAAGCCGTCTTGTTCTCTTGACCCTCGTTAGAGGTGTGACAGTGTTGATGCAAGTTTCTGGGTAACCTTTACACCAGTGGACATTCAATTTAATGCAGTAAATAATTTTGTGTCATGGGGAACCATAAGGATATGAGGTCATCTATATATGTGATGGACCACAGGAAAACCAGGAACAAGTTGCTAGTGTGGAAAACCCCTAATTTTTGAGAATATAGTATTATTTTTATGTGATAAATGAAATCATAAGAAAAACTACTACATTTTAACTAGCAGTTTCAGCAGTATTAAAATGTTAAACTTTGTGTTTGACTTCAGTTTGTTTAGAGTAAATTTGAATTGATGGAAACTCACAGTTTCTGTCACAAATGAGATAGATAGGTCATCAGTAATAAATTATATTGCAGATGACCTATCTGCAGTATTTTCCCATTTTTGTATCCATATTTCTGTGTGTTAATTAAGAAAAAAGGTTTAAGGAAATGTCATTGCCACTGGGTAATGACACAGATGCACTAACAACAGAAAGGAAAGATACATGATCTTACTTTTTGTAGCATAGTGTAACAAACCTATGAAGAGTCTGAGTGATAAAAAATAGAAACATCCCAGGGTTTTAGTTCACATTCTTGATTCCATAAGGTCAACATTCAGGCTAGAATTTTAACTGAAACTCCCCAAAGACTGCAAAAAAAAAACACAACTCTACACCGCTGGTCTCATGCCAGCAAATAATTTCAACTGTCTGTTCAAAACATTACAATGCAGGTGCTTTTTATGGCAAGATGTCTTATATCAGAAAAGCATCTGTCAACTCGTCACCCTAACATCTGTGCGATCCATCTGGAGAAAAAAATTCTGTCTCAGTCCAACTTTGGTTAGTTTGTAACATTAACATAAATTTCAGTCAAACCTGTCTTACTCACATGCTTTTTTTCAGGCTTTATTTAATCAAGAGATCTACAACGTGTGATATGTAAATCTCGAGGGAGTTCCCTGGCCAAGACAGATGGCAGCTGAGGACAGTAAAATTTTCAACATTCAAATTATGAATTTTTACTCCGCTGATAAATTACACAACAAATCCATTTTAACCTCAAACACAGTAAACTAAAAATTCAAACATTTACAAACAGCTGTCTGCATTGCTAAAATGTCTGAAAACTAGGGTGAGCATCGTAAGGCACAAATAGTTCTGGAGTTGATTTCTATCGTACAGGTCTGAATATATAAGTACATTTTTATTTTTTTCCAAAAGAAGATTTCTATTCACAGTAAGAACAAAGACTGGAAACCAATACAGTGTCTTTCTGTTCCTTGTTACAACATGAATTATGTCCGCAGTTAGTTTACTTTAAAGAAAATTTAAGAATTTTTTTCTTCTATTGATGCTTTTACACATCTGGCACATTGAATTGTCCTTATAAAAAATGCATTGTACCCCACTAAAGACTATTTCTCTCTTATCCATCCGGGCTGATGCCTGTCTCCATCGCCTACACCTTACGCTTACACCATACCTTGATGCAAGACCCCAATTTATTCCTGTTCATTATTATAATCACTCTTTGCTTGTTTTTTTTTTTTGTTTGTTTTTTGTCTTTTGCCTTTTGATGACTTGGTTATTTCTTTGTTTTGTCATTCTTAGCCAGTACAGCTGCAAGAGTCAGACTTTGTGAGGGTTACATGGTTTAATTTATTATTATTTTTTTATTTCACAGTGTCTGTTGACTGCCTTATTTGTACAGCAATAAATATATCTATAGAAGCTGCATGTCTGTCTTAACAGTTGGAATGAAATTGTTGACACAGTTGCATTCATGTAAAAATATTCCATCTCATCTATATTTTCAGACTGTTCCAAGGTCAGAAATGTCTCACAGTATTTCAAGGACTTATATAGCCCTTACCGAATGAAGCAGCTTTTCAGTACATTTAAGATGACAATAAACCAGAGCTAAGCACTTTCACTTACATCAGTAAGACCAATGAGCCAAAGATATTGGCATGGACATACAACACAAGCTTGTGCAGTAGGTGAGCCAAAGGAACCAGAGGGAAAATTTTGCTGAACTATGGCAAAAAAAAAAAAAAGAAAAAATAGCTACAAAGTTAACCTCTTTTAACATAGGAACATGAGTTTCTTAGAAAGTTCTTGCTAATCTGAGTGTAATTACCCATCTTTTTTTTTTGCATGCGTTACTGTTTATGTCATTGTTTATTTTGTATTAATAAATAAAATGGTTAAATTAGAATCATGCCAAAAAATACCATGATTATTTTATCTGTAAAGTTGCATTAATGTTTATTAATGGAATTATATCAAATAAAAAGTCAATTTACCTTTCTGCTGGCGCTAGGTAACAATGTTTGGCATATACCCAGATTAATTTACTTCCGGTCCGGTCTTGTGGGAACTATCTATTCCAACATATCATGTACTTCGAAATACTTGGACAAATTCAGCGTATTGCACAACTCTTGACATTTCACAATCAATACTAATCTCTGTGCCTATGCAAAAATGCACACTGCTGTGCTATTTTATACTTGTGTTGCTTGAATTTTAGACTTTATCTGACTTGGTTTTGTCTTTTAATGGTTTTATTCTTTATTTTGTTATCAGCTTACACTGGGACCAGAGTAACAAATTTCATTCCACTTCATGTTTTAACATGTCTTGAAGTGACCAGTATATTCACTTGATCTACATGTGGCACAGCAGGCTCAGCTGAAAATAACATTACACAACAAAGCTTGGACAAGAAGTTTTACTGTAACTTTAACAGTTGGTGTGTGTGTGTCTCTGGTGCATTTTTGCTCACAATGTGTTTGTTCTTCATTCATTGGAATTGCCTGTGGTGGGTAGAGTAACCTGAAATTTTACTCGAGTAAGAGTAGCGATACTTATTTATAATATTACTCAGGTAAAATTAAAAAGTATGTTAAACTACTCCTAAAGATAAGTTTTCTATCAAGAGTTACCAAACTGAATGAATAAATGTAACTAGCTACTACCCACCTTTGCAGTCACTATGTGAATGCCTTTATAGCACAGAGTAAGTGCAAAAACATTGCTCTGAAAAACATATCTGTACTCAGAATGGTGTGAAATTTTAAGAAATAATTAAAAAGCAGAATTGGTCAATATTTTTAGTGGCTTTTGACAGCCACTTAAAATGTGTTTCTATCAGGCCATGATGAAACAGAAACCTCTCAAAACAAGGTACATTTCATGATATTTTACATCTCATGAACAAACTCGATGCCTCAAGTACCAGAAATGCAAAATACACCAGCAAAGTGCTCAAAATGAGGTTCTGAGATGTTTCCTTGAGATGAAAAAAGAAAGAGGATTTTTAAGAACTTCAAAGACGAAAGCCTTTTTTTATATAGGCAGGTGAGACAAAGGACATAAACATCTGAAATTGTTTTGTTTCTTTGAAGAACAGTGATACAATAAAGGCTTTTCCACTGGCAAGTCACATTCTAAACGGTTAATGGGCAGTTCGGTTCTACCCCAGGTAGCTTCTTTGTTATACAGTCTGTTCCTCACTATTGAGAAAGGGCCCTGAGCTCGCAGCAGCTGTTGTCAACTCTATGGATGTTTGCAGTGACACTCAGCAATGGAGAACCTCGAGGTTCTGGTTCTGATGGACTTAAATAAACCCAGGTATCTCATTTGGTCTTCCAGAAATTCATTGCTGGCCCAAACTTTATCACTAAACAAACATTAGTGATAAACACTCAGCTCAGCTGATTATTTCACTATTATAATCAACTATAATAATTACATATAAATATAGTTACATTATGGCACTTTTTGTTGCCTGTTCTTCAGAGAGACGAGCTTCTTACAAAGCTGCTAAATAATGCTCATTCTGCTCCAAAACTGAACTGCTCGTGATTAAAATCGTAGTTACTCTCCTCTGTACTGTGCAGCTCTCTGACAGCAGACAGCATGACCGCAGTCCACAGCTAAACTATACTATTGTTTACCATGAAGTAATCCCGAGTCAATCAACAAATGTGGCTAGCTGTCAATCAAATCGCTTTGGTGCCAAACCCTGCTCACTGCGGCACCAAAGCGATTGGTGCTTTGGTGCCAATGGAACCAAAGCACCAATCGTGCTTTGCAATGGAAGGTCTGGTATATAGAGCTTCCATTGCTACATATGGATATGAAGCGCTTGATTTTAAACCCTAGAATGCTATGTGGGTCTATGCAGCTTGCATCAGATCCTTCATTCTTCAGGACAACATAAAAGCTATTTTCTAAATGTCTTCTCCAGTGAATTAGGATTAATTGAATTCAGTGATTTAAATGAGTGTTTAGTCTGCTTCTTGAGAGAGACATATGGGGGAAGGGGAAGACCTATTGTCAGTAAGCTTTGTTTTTGTTTGGTCTTCTTGTAACAACGCTGTTTAAGAAATATACAGTCCCATCCCAGTAATTAGATGAAGCTGCTGTATTGTTCTAAAATGGAACACATTTATGCCTAATTTGTTTTAGTGAGTGGTCTATCTCAATTTAGCTTAATTAGACAAATGATAAATTATACATCTAATTATATAGCATGTTTTTTTGTTCTTCTGAACATATTTTATTTATTTTTTGTTGAACAAATGTAAATATTTCTTCTATTCTCCAAATTGCTTAATATATTTTCTAATACTCTACTCACTCCATACAATTCAATATATTGCCATGAAAAAGTACTAGGGAGGAATATTTTGTGCAAAAGTGTTTGTGCTTTGTGAGTCTGAGGTTGAGGTCAGAGTCAGTCATCTGTGTAACTGAAGTCATAGCTCTGTTTGGTGGGGTGCTGAAATTTGGGATGCTGCAGTTTGAACAGGTTGTAGATGCCATTCACAGAAAAGCTATAACGCTCATGCAGGTAAATGTCAGGAAAAGCTAACAGGTTGGATTCATCCTCAAAACTCCTTCCTGTTTGAAAGCACTTCTTCTTACTATTATTATTACTATTAATATTATTACATATTTTGCTTGGCATTGGCAACTGTATGCAACTGCCTTTAGTGCTATAAAATGTGCAAAATGACAAATTACCAAATCTTCAATTACAGTGGCAACCACACAATTTATGTGTGAATAGAGAGTGGGAGTAAATAAGTTTGTCTTCTCCCCACTCATTTTTGACCTAAATCCATTCCTTGATTGCATGTAAATACAGAATGTATTATATATATACACTTAAGGGCAAAATTCACAACACATCTTGCTACTTGTTCGAAATAGCTCTTTGACTAATTAAAATGAACTGTGTTCACAATTATTAGGCAAGTAAGTATTTTGATTATCTCAGCTTTTCAGGCATGCTTCCTAGGGTCTACCTGGATAAGCTTGAGTACTTAAGGGATTTAAGCATAGAAGGTGATGAGGGAGGGTGTGGCCTGCATAGGTCAACGCCCTATACCATGGTATGCATAATTATTAGTCAGAAGGGGCCAAAAACAGATTTAATAGACTCTGAAAACTCAACAATTACTAAAGGTTTCTCAGAGGGGGACAGCACTGTTGAAAATGCTAAGATATGATGGTGTGATCACAGAATCATCAAAAGTATTCTAGCAAATAGTCAACAAGGTCACAAGAATCATGTTGAGAAAAAAAAAAAGATGCAATCATTCGCAGTACTAGTGTCAATAACTGTGCACATACAGATATTCTCCTAAGAAAGACACAACCTCACTTTTACTTTGCTATACACCCATGTTTTAACATTTTGGATTAATCAAAAGATTAATCAAAAGAATCATTGTCAAAAATAAAGCTGGCCTAACAATTGTGCAAAATGTATGTATTTATTACAATGTGCATGTCAAGTTGGAAAGAAAATCCATTTCAGATCTGTTGCTGCGGTGAGATCAGCAAACATTTGGGTGAACAAGTAAAAATCAGTTGTATATAAAGTGAAAAACTCAAGCTGAAATATCTTCTGCTATGTATAACCCTTGACCTCACTCACTCATGGTCACTTATTTTAATAGCCTGATTTCTGCAGTAAAAGCATCAGTAAATGTAGTTCCTTTACACTTTGTGTTTTTAAAGATTTATTATGCTTAGGAAGGTCTGTGAGTTGAGCGTGTCAACATCACTTCATATTTTATAACAAGGTTAATTATTTTGCATAGACTTCAGTTGATCGAGTTGATCCTGTTCTTCTTTCTGCATATCATCTTTACCTCAAGTCCTTCTCCATCTCTTTCTGGTTCTTCTCTATGGACACTACCCCGATTCTTCCTTTTCTTTGAGCTCTGTTGAGACTGGTTAAAATTCACCTGATGCCATTTCTATTTTTAGGACTTATTTATGTGTTTTTCAATTAAGCTTTTACATAGTTGAACAACAGAGGGTTGTGTTTAACCAGTTGATTCATAGGTGTGGTCATTTGGCTAAATAGAAATATTGTGTGCCTGAGTAAATAAATATGTTTAATGTTCTGCAAGTAACTTTGTTTCAGATTGTATTCTTTTAGTTGTGCAAATCTGTTCTGTTTCAGGATGTGAGTTTGTATTTTGTGTGAAAGATTTTTTTTTTTTTTTTACTTTAGTGAAAATAATTTAAACAGTTGCAGTTTAAGCAAATGTGCACATTTCACTTCAGACTTCAAATAAATCTTACAACTTTAAAGGAATCATTAATTTAGCATTCAACTAGTCTCTTGATAAAAATGATTGCATGAACAAATAAACTTAAATATAAACTTAATCTACAATTCTAATATTGAATTTGTATTTCAGTTTTTTGATGATTACACTTATAAACGTAACTTATAAACATTCTAAATTATACTTTCAATAATTACTTGGTAACAATTTATTTTCATTTGATTTGTTTACCAGTTTTAATTGAACAAAACCCTGTGCAAATAAATCAAAGCAAATATTCACTCATGCAGGGTTATATCTCACACAATGTGTAAAATATACATTATTCTCTGAGGGTGTTTAAAAAGAAATATTAATTCAGTTCCTTGATGACAGTCTTTGAAGCAACCACTGAAAAAGTTGCATTGGGTTCTGAAGTCCTCTCTGTCTTGAGATTAAGTGTTAATTAACAGGGTAAATGAAGTGTGGTGAAGAGATTAGAATAATCATCCTTCAGGTTTTCCACTGCTATACTCATAAAGCACCACCTCCTCAGTAATTCATAAACTGGGTTGACAGCTTGAATATCAATAGAAATGTGAAGACTATGTGTGTGTTAAAAACATTTACTGAGAATTATCCATTTTTCTCAGATTGGCTGAAATTGTATATTTAATTTCAGCCAATGTGAGATAGCTATACATATATATGCCTTGGTAGATTTACTGTAAATACTGTATACTCCACAAAACTTGCACGCACACATAACAGATTTATTTAAACGGGTGACATGGAGCCAAACCAGAGGTACTTTATATCCAAAAATGCTTGACAAGTGCATTGTGTGCGGGCAATGATGACGTAGACAGTTGCTTTCTTGCGAGTTTAGACATTTAGACTACATATTGGACCTTTATTACTTTTAGCGATAATAGAAATATGCATCCATAAAGCACACCAAAAGGTTTCAACTATAAACTTCTTTAGGTTCAGAGTGTTGAGATGTATTTCGAAAAAATATTACATTTGAATGAAAATGTTCTTTGATTTTTATCAAATTCATATGAGTCATTCTAAATGTAACTTTATTCAGAATAACCACAATGTCTATGACTCACAGTTCACCATACATTCACTTCTTACCAAAGTCAACCTGATCTGATCATTATTTGTGGCACAAAATACAAACATCTTAACGTCCTTTACTATTATTGCTAAATGTTCTGACTAGTAATTATTCTGGTGCCAAATAGATTTACCGTAGTATTGAATGGGTTATGTTATGGGTGGCTTGAATGTTTTATTTAGGATTTTTTTTTTTTTTTACCAGGTATGAAAAATACATTAATTATGATCTTAACAAAAAAGATGAAGAGTGAACAAGGGGGCAGATATAGATAGTTGGAGACAGGAGTAGAGAGTAATGTGAGAAGAACAACATTAGTAGTTATATGGTTCATACTGATATTGATGCAAAATACCCACAATGAGAAAGACCACACTGTCGTTTCTTATTATTTTTTGCACCAACCAGTGGTTTCAGGGATTTCATAGACAAAAGAAAAAAAAAAATCTTTCTCCACATTTTCAAATGTAACTCTCTGCTCTTCACTTTGAAAATGCCACATCCTTTACAGCCTCATTTAAATGCAAATCTTCTTCCATTCGTATTCTGCAAATCATGCAGCCATAAAAGCATCACCTTCAACTTTTAAATGATCACTCTAAAACCATAGAGAGACACAATAAATGATACTGACAGTATAGACAAATACCTTCATGTATGCATTTATATACTCAAATTACACTTGTTACTAATATTGTTATGTAATTTACAGTCTCATGATGATGGCCATTATCGTAAATCATGGAAATGAATTTAGTGTTCATGTGAACAACAGCGACAGTAAAATGCTTTGTCTCTATGCAGTTGAAGCATCAGACTTTTAATGACATTATTGCACTTCTGTTTTACATTTATATTTTGTTTGTATGAGCTTGTAATTCGATCATTTCTCTTTCATGTATTTTCTAATGACTTCATTTCAGTAAGTGCTGCTGATTAGAAAGTAATTGAGTACATAAGAGCTATCTAAATAACACTCTGAAATACTGCTAAATCAAAAAATAGACTAGAATAGAAATATAATTTATTGTGGGGAAATTTGGGTATACCAGCTGGAAGTTAATAAGATTAAAAACTAAATAAAATGAATTATACACCTGGTAGATTTAGGTTTAAAATTCTATGTATTTCACCAAGAAATTTGTTTCCAATAGTAAATGAGACAGAGAAATCTTAAAAAGATAACTAAACAAAGAGGAGTAGAAAATATAAAAAAAAGTTTCATAAAAAAAAAACCAGTATGTTGTAAATTATTCACACCCTTTTTAATATTAAGTTACAAATGTGTCTTTATCGTTACTGCAATCAAAGAGTTCTGAAGTGGTGACCAGCTTTTTACATGGCTCTACTGGTATTTTCATAGTTTGTCTTAGTTCATCAATTCTGTCTTTGAGAAAGAAAAATTGCATTGGTAAAATTAAACCATTTCTTTAAACCATAATTTAGGTGGAATTCAGAGAAGCTGAGTTCCACCTGAAACAAATTCATCTATGTATTTTTACATGACGGTGTAATTTGAAAGAAATACAAGTTTATGTAATTGACTGGCTGATTGTTGATGCTAGAAATGTGTCTTTGAAATTCTGTTTTAGTCTTTGAAAAATGGAAAGACAAAGGCATTCAAACGTAATGAATAAATACTCCGTTTGTCTAAATGTGTTGACAATTGTTTACATTTGCCGCCCTTTGGCCTTCTCCTTACAGTACACTCAATCAGATAATTGATGAAGCCATATTGCCATGTTTACTTTAGATTTTTTTGTGCAATCTGTCAAGGCTGCATTGGGTACAAGATACTCTTTTTCTTTTTAAACAGAACCATCCAGGCTGAAAGACTGGAACAGGCTGGTGAACAATACTTAATGAGGGTCAGTGGTGTTACAAGAAAAAAGCTCTCTTTTTTATTTTTTTTTCAATGTGTGTTTTTGAGTAGTAGCTGTGTGGTGGAGGAGCAAAGTGGGAAGCATCATGTCACAGTGATACAGATCAGCCACTGGTTTTCTCTTGTTTCATCTTTGCTCCTCTTTTCTCTCTCTATTGCAACAGCCCAGTCATCTCTGTGTTTCTGTTCTCATTGAGTTTTATATTGAGATTTCTGTTTACGACATTTTATTTTGATTTGTAGTATTATTTGAAAAAAACAATGTATTTTTTATATCATTTTTATTTACACATTTTAAACTAGTTTCAATCATTTCAACCACTCTGTTTTCTAGGTACAACACTGATCCCAACTTGATTCATAAAGGACAGTTTGTCAGAAAATGAAGTTATGATTATCATAAGTGGAGCTCATAGCTGACCTTAGTAAACTTTTGACTGTGTTCTTCTTAATATTAAATCAAAGCAGTAATCTTGCCCACCTGCTGTGTCTGCAAATTCACCCAAAGAGCTTCATCCTGTGTGTATTTAGCAGAGGGGGATGGACATCTCCAGTTTTAAACACTTATTCAAGCAGACACAAAAAAGTAAAGTAAGCTTTAGATAGGTGTTTCAAATGGAGATGGATAAAACAGGCGTAGAGATGCAGTGACATATACTAATTAGGATGCATGATGTTACATTAAGGCTGCAGGGTTTGAATTGACTGCATTTGTTTATGCTGGTGCTTTATATGGAGGAGGAAAAGCTTTATAGCTAATGGAGAGAGAAATCATCCATTACTCAGGTTCAGCCATACTTTGCCTCCTCTTTTTTTCTCTTTTATTGGCTTTGTCATTTTCAGAGAAAAGAAAAGACAAAAACATTGCTTTTTACATTTCCTACCAAAATTAAAAAATGAGATCTGATCAAAATAAAACATCCAAGGATAAGATTGACAAATATTTGCAAATATAAAGTCTTGTATGTTTAAACACATGTGTTCAGCAAAGTAAAAACTAAAAAAAGAAACTTGATGTCTTTTATGAATCATGTATATCTTAAATTTTTCATTCACTTTTAAATTAATCAATTGAAAAAAATGATAACTGGTAATCCAATTCTGTGATAATGAACAGGAAATGAGTTTATTCTAACGTGTTTATTCATTTTAATTAAAATTAAAATGAATATATAAATATTCCTGAATAACAATCCAGATAGAACTATTGGCAAAATATCTAATAAAAAAAAATAAATTAATGGAAATCCAAAATGTTTTTTGTACTTTTGTATTCAACTGATGACCTGTAGCTAGTTAGTTAACTACTGAATTATCCTTCAGTAAAGAAACCAACACACTCTCTCCTTCACCACCCAAATAAATATTTCAGCTGCTGCTTATGCCATCACCCACCCGCGACATTGTCATCATTCTGGTTAGTGCTATTGTCACATTTCAATAGCATTTCATGCATCTTTACATGAAATGTTCAACAAATGATTCCATGAACATCAATTATTCCAAAACTGTGTCAACAAACCCTTTCTTGCATGTAATATATCCTACCTCCTCTTATACACCTACAGAGTTCAGTCAGTTCTAAAATTCAACTTCTGTCATTCCTGTCTCTGTATTAAAGGCTTACTACATTTGCTTGGTTGACTTATTAAATCAAGATCAAGTCAAAGTCAACATGTCACATCAATAAATTAGGAATTTGAATTTGTACAACCTTCATTTGGATAAAGTACAGAGATGTGCGTGTGTCTATGCACATCTCTTGTGTGTGTGTGCAGAGTTGGTGTGTGTGCAGCAGTCAGAAGGTCTATTGAATCACAGGGACAGCAGCTACCAGGCTTAAGAGAGCCTGGAAGAGACTCAGGGCACCAAAACTCCTTAATAACTGCTGTAAAACAGTAACAAGCATTAAATGTTTTGTCAAGTGCCATCATCAAAATCATCAATATAAATCAAATACGTTGGTCAATTTTGCAGTGATTATGGCTCTAGGGAAACTCTAAATGTGTTGGAGAAACAACTTTCTGTTCCAGGAAAACTGTTCATCTGCTGTCATTGGTGGCCATTCTTACTAGACTGAGTATTCATGACAGGCTCTGCTGTTGAGAAGATGCTGTTGCATTGCGGAGAGAAAGGAGAAGGGTGTGAGTTGTGATTGACAGCGCTGAGACCCTCCTCCAGCCTCTGATTGGTTGTTTTCAACTGGGCAGTGTATTTTTACAGGCCATAGGAGTACTAGGAGATGGATTATCTGTCTCATAGAATATTGTCATGACAGTGAAAGTTTTAGCAAATATGTAAAAAACATATTTTTTATATATAATTTGCATACTGCAGCTCTAAAAATTTACAGATAATAGCTTCATGGTCTGCTTTTTTTTTTTTTTTTTGTGAGAGCTGAATGAATGTTTGATACAGATGGAGAAATGGTAAGCACACAGTAACCAGCCCCCGGAATATTTTTAACAAGGTTTTTTTTCATGGATGTCACGTTTGTTTATCCCTTTAAATCTGGATGAAAGATTCATGTTTTAATAAGAAGAATTTTAAAGTAAAACAGGTTGCTGCATTTCTCTGTTTTTCACTTTCACTGAAGTCTGCAGACATTTAGTTGTTTTCTTTGATATGTGAATATTTTTCCTTTTGTAGTTAGTTAAGTGGCACACATTGCAAATAGAGAGTGATTTATGTATGTACTCACACTTTTCAGACAGTTGCAGATGATCTTTGTTTTTGTCTCTGATGACTGGAATGCCGTTTAAATTTGATTCGTAAGCTGAATAGATGCTACTTTTGTTTGTTGACCTTTTCTACGGTGGCCCTGAGGTGCAAACCACTTCAACATTAACAAAGCACAATTACAAATTTAAAAAACACAACATTAACTAAACGGAAAGGGTATGTCCCAGTTGGAGACCTGAGAGATCGCTGATTGGACGACAGTGCTTTTGAACCGGAAGTTAT
>CAEFZX010031371.1:0-84862 GCA_903066825.1 Alfaro cultratus | reverse complement strand
TAGCATTAGCTTTGGCTAAATATCATGTTGTTGTAGTGCTTTAGCATTAGCTTTGGCTAAATATCATGTTGTTGTAGCTAACGTTCTAGTTAGCTGTGCCCAACATTGCGGTGTTCCTTTATTTTCTTGATTCTAGATATTTTCTAATGTTCTCAAACAAACCTTTGAGGTTTTCCCAGTGGAGTCTGAATACTAATAATGGGACTATTACTAGTTGGATTATGAGTTATTTAGAGGATAATAGAAAAACTTTTCACATTTTCCTCCTGAAAAAGATTAGACACCATAACTTTTTATCGGTTTGTAACATAAAACCACAGCTTTCTGTAAGAGTAGGAGCCATCCTCTCGTATTTTCTGGATTTTTTCAGATGTAAGAAAACTTTGACAGCTTTAAACCGTAAAGTGGTAGTGAAACTGTAGCCTGCCACCTCTGTACAGCCCTATGAAACATCACCTTTATGGTGTGGCTTTAAAGGGGGACTGGGATAAACACTGAAACCAGAACAAACCCTCCAGTTACCGTGACAACAGGTGTGACCACTGCCGGTCTGCGTTTCAACAACAAAACAGACAACAAGCTTAAAATTCAGCTACAGGCTGCAGCAACACGTTGCTCCTCTCTGCACCCTGTGGCTGCTTACATCAAGGCGTAGCATTTCATTGCGTCAGGCGCGGCGTAAAGTGGAGGAGTTAACTTTAAATGGGCCATCGTGTTTCACCGATCCATCACTCTGAGAGCAGCCTGACACGCTTGAGGTCGGAGGAAAGAGAAGATCAGGCGCTTAGAAGGGGGCAGAAAATTGAGGTCAGACAGAGAGAGAGGATTGACAGGAGTAAAAGTGACACAGAGTCTGAATCCAACACGTTTTTCAAGAAATATGTGAACGTCTCAACCCGAAGTGTTTAAAGAAGATCCTACTGTTGCTTCTAGGATCAGACCAGATGTATTCAGCTCAGGGAATCCAAACAAAAACACTCCAACATCCTGCTGAAGAGAAAAATGTTCAACTCTTTACTGAAATCAAAACTAAATCAATCAGTTGATGATAAATATGAACTTCACCCTAACTCTATGGATGTACATAAAACATGTACTTATGACTTAAAATGTTAGAAACACATAATTTCAAATTCCTCTATGTATTGGGAAATTTATCTGATAGAAAACTAACTTACAAGTAACTCCTGAGCAGCATATAAACTCTTGTTCTAAGTAAATAATTCCTTATATTGATTTTAAAATATTCCTGTTTTCTCTACCAATCAGCTGCAGGTGTGGGAGTGCTGATTGGGAAAAAAGGCGGGGCTTATTTCTGGACCTAGCAGGAGGTTTAACTCGTTTCCCTCCTCAGGTTAAAGTTCACACACTCCGCCTCCCTGCTTGTTAATGGGCGGGCGGCCATGTTGGTTTTGGTGTGTTACTACAGACACCACACCACTAGTTACTACCCTGCTCTGCCCAGATAAACCAGTTCCTAACTTGCTTGCAGTCAGCAGGATTAATCATCTCCATGTTGGATCCGCAGTGAGCCGCTCCATCTCGGCCCGGAGGAGACATCAGACGTGCTCTCCGCGCCCGCCTGCCTACTGTTTCCCCCTGGAGAGATGGAGACAGGTTGGAGAGCGGAGGCTGGCCTCTGGTAGTGCAGCTCTCTGCGGACTCCATATTGATTACAGCCGCCACTGGCGGCGAGCCGACAGCTGGCAGCGCCGCCTCAGATGGATAACTGTTCCTGCTCCAGCCAGACACATCATCACCTGGCTCTGTGAGCAGCGCTAAGATGCTGCTTTTATTAGCATCAGGCAGAGTTTGGTCATCATTAGTACATTTTACTTAAGTAGCATTTTTTTAAAAATGCACTTTTAGGAGTATTTTTACTACACTACTTGAGTAGTTTTATTATGAAATAGTGCTACTTTTGCTTGAGTAAAATTTCTGGATTCTCACTGAATGAAGTAATTTTATTCTAATTTCAAGTGCAAATATCTTAGTACACTAGAAATAAGACAAAACTAACTGAGAAGTAACTTTTCAGCTTGCTTTAAGCTTAAAAAATCCTTAATATTGATGGAAACATACAAGCTTCACAGGCAGATTATTTCACTTATAACATGGGCAAAGTATCGTGTTAAGTAAAATAATCTGAAAATTAAACTAGAACTTGTTTTCATCAATGTTAAGGATTTTTGATCCAACAACAGCAGCAGATCTTTGAGCCGTTCAGCAATAGTTTAAAGTCTCTTTTCTCAGCGTAGAGACTGTAGAACTGGGTGATGTAAAACTGGGTGGTGTAGAACTGGATGATGCAGAACTGGGTGGTGTAGAACTGGGTGGTGTAGAACTGGATGATGCAGAACTGGGTGGTGTAGAACTGGGTGGTGTAGAACTGGGTTATGTAAAACTGGGTGATGTAGAACTGGGTGGTGTAGAACTGGATGATGTAGAACTGGGTGGTGTAGAACTGGGTTATGTAAAACTGGGTGGTGTAGAACTGGATGATGCAGAACTGGGTGGTGTAGAACTGGGTGATGTAGAACTGGGTGGTGTAGAACTAGGTTATGTAAAACTGGGTGATGTAGAACTGGGTGGTGTAGAACTGGATGATGTAGAACTAGGTGATGTAGAACTGGGTGATGTAGAACTGGGTGATGTAGAACTGGATGGTGTAGAACTGGGTGGTGTAGAACTGGATGGTGTAGAACTGGATGGTGTAGAACTGGATGGTGTAGAACTGGATGATGCTCTATCTACCTGGTTTTAGTCAGAACTCTAGCAGCCTTCTGGATCTGTTGATTTTTCAGGCAGACCTGTGAAAACACTGTTGCAGTAATCAATGCGACTAGTGAATGAGGTTCTCTGGATCTTTGTCCTTTAATCCTGGAAATGTTCTTCAGGTGATAGAAGGCCGACTATGTAACCGTCTTTATGTGGCTTTAAGGTTCAGGTCAGAGGTCAGCCTGATCTCTGGTTTCCAGCTGTAAAAACTGAAGCTGACTGGATAATTTCTCTTTAGGTCTAAAGATAAAAACTTCAGTTTGTTTCTGTTCAGCTGGAGAAAGTTTTGGCGCCCCTAAGCATTGATTTGTTGTTGGATGGGTTCAAAGGTCACCTGGTGGCATCGTAATGCAGAGTTGGGTTTCATCATCTGTGTAGTTGTGGTAGCTAATCTTATTTCCTGTTGTAACCTGAACTAATGGAAGCATAATTAAAAAAGAGAGGTCCTAGGACTGAGCCTTGGGTTGCCCCACATCCACTTAAATGAGAAGTTTCCTTTATCTTTTGTACTAACAAAAAAGCTGCAGTCGTATTTCTAAAGCAGTTTGGACTTTTCTGCTTGAAAGGTAGATCTTGATGTATTTATTGATGATACTTTAACTACTTATAGAGTTTTATGGTTGGAACCAGAATGCTTGCCCTTTGAAATATGAAGTCTACTTTCCCTTTAAGGAAATTTTCCACGTCATATTTTATGGACGTCTTTGAAAATACTTAAAAGTAATCATGTGATTTCATGTATTTTTCTTTATTTCTTCAGAGATGCTGTTAACAAAGTGACTGACTCTCCTCTGAATCCTTTTCCCACGTCCCCTCTGCAGGTCCGCTAAGTACATATAGCGGGTTGATTATGGAGATGAACGGCTAAAAACTCGATATTTTCCAAGGTGCAGTGAGAAGCGGGCGAACCCTCGGAGAGGCGCGGTGAACAAACTAAAGGCTGTAGGGGGATTCAGGTGGCTTAGTGTGGATGAGGCTCCAGCTTCTGCTGGGATCTTCTCCTGATTTCTGTCTCTGCTTCATTTTCCTCTTTCTAGACTCGCAGCAAACGCTTCATCTACTATCCTGTACTTGAACCATTCAGTTTGTGGCGACAGACAGACAGACAGACAGACCAGACCAGACCAGACCAGACCAGACCAGACCAGACGGATCTAATCCTGGAAATATTCTTCAGGTGATAGAAGGCCGACTTTGTAACCGTCTTTATGTGTCTCTGAAGGTTCAGGTCAGAGGTCACCCTGCTCTCTAGTTTCCAGCTGTAAAAAGTGAAGCTGTGTGTTGACTCTAGACGTATAACTCTAGACCTATAACTCTAGACCTATAACTCTAGATCTATAACTCTAGACCAGGGGTGCCCAAAGTCGGTCCTCAAGGGCCGGCATCCTGCATGTTTTAGTTCTCTCCCTCGTTTAACGCACCTGAATCAAATGATGGCTTGTTAGAAGGCCTANACCGACATGCTGAAAAGGTTGTTGGTACTACCAGGGAGAGAACTAAAACATGCAGGATGCCGGCCCTCGAGGACCGACTTTGGGCACCCCTGCTCTAGACCTATAACTCTAGATCTATAACTCTAGATCTATATCTCCTTTAGGTCTAAAGATAATAACTTCAGTTTGTTTCTGTTCAGTTGGAAAGTATTGGCACCCCTTTGCATTGATTTGTTGTTTGATGGGTTCAGAGGTCACCTGCTGACATCATAATGCAGCGCTGTGTGTCATCTACTAAACTTATTTCTAGTCATATAGATGTGAAACAGAAGGAGTCCCGGGACGGAGCCTTGTGGTTCTCCACAGAGACTCTGACTCTAATTAAGTTGAATTTTGACCAGAGGTGGGCAGAGTAACAAGCACTGAATCACTTATCAAATGATCAATCGTTCAATAGAAGGGTGTCCAAACTGAGGCCCAGGGGCCATTTCTGGCCCTTGACATGATTTTGATTGGCCCCATGACCACAAGTCAAAAACAGTCACAATTTGACCAACAAAGTAGAAAACAACTGATGACCCCAAAATGTGGAAATTGTCTTTTTTATGTTTTGGATTTTTAAGGATTTATAGACTTTATAAAACTGTTATTTTGAAGCAGGGAAATATAAAATTTAAAAAATCACAATGAACCCAATTTTCCTTTTTTAATTGTGACTTTTGGGCCTACAAGTATTTTTTCTAGTTTTGGACACCAATGATTTAATATTTAAAAATTACATCGTCACACGGACCAAAATATAAAGTTAAGTGGAAATTTTGGTATTTTAAGAACGAAAATGACAAAAGAAATTGCATAAGTAGCAAAAAATATCAATAACATTTTTCCAAATCAGTTTCTTTTAATAAAAACTTTAGAAACTAACAAAAACAGCAGATGTTGTCTGTGTCTGGTGAACTTCTGGTTCAAACATGTTTTTCATTCAGTGGGTAGAAAATCCAGAAATTAGTAGAAATACTTCATAATAAAATTACACAATTTACAGTGTAGTAAAAATACTCCTAAAAGTGCATTTTTTCAATAAAGTTACTCAAGTAAACATAACTGGTTACTGGTTTCGGCCCTGCCGTTGCTTCAGGAGCTGAACTCCGAGTCCCTGAGGAGTCGGAACCAGAGACCTGAGACGGAAGACGAGTCGGTCGGTTTCGGTGTTTTCAGTCACTCATCCACTTAGCTGCCAGGCACGCAGCCTCTCAACTGTCTGCTGATGCCTGATGAAGTGCGAGACGTGCCTGAGCGTTAATGGAAGTGAAACCAAAATAAACCATTTTCAAGTTTAGACAGAAAGCGACGCACAGATATGTGGGGTTTGCTTGTGTTGCCTTCGATTTATTCCTCTGGGGGGGAGAAGGACCGCATTTGTGCGTTTTGAAGAGGGAGGAGAGGAAAAACAACAAAAACAGAAGGAAGACTCCAAGTTTGCCACCGGAAATCAATTTATTAGAGAGGACAGCCAGCCTAAAAATAGGGAAGCCCCGAACAACAGCGCAGGAATTAATTGTTGTGAATCGGAGGGAAGGAGCGGAGACTCCAGAGATCCAAAGTTTCCTCTGTTGTCTTGTTTTGGTGGAGGAGATACGGCAGCATTAGTCTGGTCTAGCTGTCAGCCTCTTTTGTTTTCGGTATACTTCTGCTTGTCTGCTGCTGTCAAACAGAACTGAATCTCAATCACACGTCAACACCACCACCAGCTGTCTCCTCTGACAGTATATGATGATTTATCACCACTTCTGCTCAGTAAATACACAATAAATGTTTTGTCACACTCCACTAAGTTATTTCTGGGGTTTTTTGGGTGCGGAAGGGCCTCTTTCTTCCGTTTTTAATGAGATCTCTCAGCAGTGTTTAAATATTTAATCGTCCTCGGTGAAGCCTCCCTAACAGCCGCCAGGCAAACCCGGTGAGGTTTCAACGCAATCATGGCAGACAATACAGGATCCAACTCCTGAAAACATCGGAAAAAACGCCAAACCTGAATGCATAATGGCGCTGCGAACACACAGCATGCTGAGCGTAATTCCTTCACCTATCGACAGGAATCCTGTCTCTGCACCCCGACACCGTGACAAAGGCTGAGCAGGAAGTTTAAAAAGCTCCTGAATTATACATCTGTGTTTTAATGGGATATTTTCTAAACTTTTCTCTCCCCCCGTCGTTGCCTTTCTTCTGCTTTTTCTTCCTCATTTTGAGCTTTTGCTGTTCACTTTTGAGCAGCGTTTCACCAACGATCTGTTCGACTCCTGCAGCCTTCATGTTTTTCCATCCAACCTCCCATCATTCACAGAGAGCGGAGCCGGGGTGTCTGCCACCACCTGCTGTGTTCACAGGGATGCTGCTGTGAGTCTCACACACACACACGTGTGTGTGTGTGTGTGTGTGTGTGTGTGTGTGTGTGTGTGTGTGTGTGTGTGTGTGTGTGTGTGTGTGTGTGTGTGCTGCTTTTATGTGTTGAAGAGTGAAGCAAGACGAGAGCCCTTAACTCTGCTCTCCTCTTCATGGACTGACTGGATGGACAACCTGTGATGTGTAATTTTAGCCTCAGAGATCACGGTATGCTCACTTTTTACACATTGATTTTAAGTAAAAAATGGATAAAAGAGAAGCAGAAGCCACTTTATTAAAAAAAAAACGTCCCTAGTTGCCAGAAATTTTACAGAAACAGTCCTGCCCTCTATCTGTGCCAAGAAACTTCAACCTTTCACCAGGAAGAAGCAAAGATTAGACCATGTTGCTGCGTATTGTTGCAAAACATTAGTTATAAACATTTTTCAAAACCTTTCCAATGAGCACCGTTGGCATTGTAACTTAAAAGTAGGAAGAAAATAATTTCACGACTTTGTAGGATTTCTGACAGAAGAGAAACTTTTTCTCACTAAAACAATAACTTAAAGGAGAACTGAAAATAGTTTTTAAGTTAAGATCAGATGAAAGAAAATCATATTGGAATGTTTTTCATTAAAAGATTTTTATGCAATACAATATTTGTTGATGTTTTTGAAATTCACTGCACAAGACTCCACTGGCGAAGAAAGAAAACATTGGAGCGTATTCAAAATCAGACAAACCACTAACATACATTTCATTTGAATGTGATTACACTTACAATGCCAGGACATTACTGGATGATATTAACACCAGAACAAGTGTAAACAAAGTGTTTAATGCTTTTATGTGGTACTGGACTGAAAAAAGAAAAAACCTTATGAGGAAGAATATGAAGAATAAAACGTTGGGAAATGATCCCCTTCAGTTAGCCGGGCGTCCAAACACCTGCTAACTGCTAGTTAGCAATAACATGCTAACTGCATGTTAATTGTTTACATCCAGAAATGTAACCCATGTGCAAATCGCCTAAGAGCAAAAACACGATTCTGTTAGATGCCATTGGTAGCGGCGCTGTCGACGTAGAACCGTGAACTGACTGAAACCTGGAGGTGTAGATAATATTAATTCAGTGAAGGCGCCACAGCAAAGGGGAAAATAACAGAAAAACCATTAAAGAACAACTCAAAACCACTTTTTTCTCTCTTTGTAGCGGCTATCCTACACGCAGACTCGTTGCCATAGCAACTGAAATTTTTCCACACCAAGAACAGAACTTTAAGTCTATTACAGTTTAATGTTTTTAGGCTTGATGTTTATTTTGTGATCATTAATAAGTAATCGTTATTAGCTAAGCTAACGTAGCGGCGGTGGATTAGCTCATTTAAACAGCTGATCTACTGATGATCTGTCAGAGTTGGTGTTTAGGTCCAAACACAGAGTTCCACGTCACATCTACACGCTACAATTGTCATAGTCAAGCTAGCATAACTGAACTACTTCCCTCTCCCTCACTACTGTTTTTCTTAATTAAAACTTTTTCCTGACCTTGTTTCCTAGTTGTCATGGTATCGGCAATTAGTAGCAAAGCACTGCTTCCCTTTTTTATACATGTGTATTTCTATGAGGTGTATATTTAAGATTTAGCAAGCTATATTAACAGCTAAACCAATGCTAGTCATCGTCAGCTAGCAGCTTTTTGCCCTCCAGCAGGGAAATGGGGGCGGGATCCTGCGAGCAAACTGTCCAATCATAATTTACCAACAAAAATTGCTTTTTTATGAAATGCTGGTTGAATTTCAATACAAGCTGTTTATTCTATTACACCTACCTTATAATGTGGTTTATTTGTGTTGCTTTCTTTATGCGAAACTTGGGTTGTTTTCGACATCTGGTGTGAATTTCTTGTCAGGAACCCCGTTAGAAACATATTTACAGAGCAAAGAAAGCATTGATGGCTCCAATGCATATTTCCCCAGATGTGCTTTTAATCCGGTTTTATTTATAACCTTCCATTTCTGCGGCTGATGCTGATATTTGTGAATGTGAACAGACCAACATGTGACGGCGGCTACGGGAGGCGGCAGATGGAGGACAGTCTGAGGAAACCTGACAGCCAGAGGAATCTAGAGGGACCCAGGTTTCCAGATGACAACATTTCCACACTTTCACCACCCCCACTCTCCCCACTCTCCCCACTCTCTACCTCCCCTCCTCTTCCCGTCCTCCGCTCCTCGTTCGTTAGCTCGTCTCTGGCTCTCCAAAGCCAGATCTGATTGAAGGCAGCGTTATTAGCCCCTGCTAACCTGCCCTGTCACCGTTTATTTGACGAGGGTTGTATACAGACGTAGCTGAAGGGTTTCAGACTCTCTGTGCCAAATCATATGCATGACTCCTCTCCGCTCCATGTGGCAGCCAAGTGAGGCTTTTACCAAGGGAATCGGACTACAATACGAACCCCCTACCATTAAAAAGACTGTGTTCTTCCAAACCTGAACCCGTCCACTGCGCTGTCGCCCCCCACGCCTTCAGTCTCCGTACCACAGTCATTATTAATGATCTGAGGGACAGCTTTCATTTGATCTATTAGTTAGGATGGGACAGCGGCTGCATCCCCGCTGGATCTTTAATTATTTCATGGAGGGCTTTCCTCCTCACCGCGACTCCGTCTCTGTTGTGCAGATGAAATATTGAAGTAGAGGAGTGTAGTGCAAAGTGGCGTCATGCAGGGCGAGCTTTCTTTCGCCTGATTCGCTACTGTATGCTGGATTTACTGCCTATGCAGGTGTAACCAGGGTGTATTCCTCTTTTCTTATAATTACACTAAATTTATTTTTCTTTTGGTCATTTGGCTTGTTCCTTGCCTGACTGACCAGGAGCTCCTCCTCTTTATTTCTTCTTCTGTGGTATTGTTGCTAAATTGTTAGACCTCCCACTGGTGTCATTATTTTTTTTAAATCTAAATACATCCAGTTTATTTCTAGATTTATTAAGTTAGTTTTTGTTATCATCACCATTGTAATATTTTAATCTAGTCCGTAACTTTTGCTATGCTTTTGTTTTGGAGTTTGTTGCTCTCGTCAGAATAAATCGAGTCACAAACTAATTATTTATTAAATTTACTACAGTCTCATGCATTTAGAGAGCATTTAGCTCTCTAAAGGCTGTTCAAATGCAAAGATACTGTAGCGTATAAAAAAGTCACTATTTTAGATCAATTCCAAAATGTTTACACTTTTAATGTAACTTATCCTGGAAAAATACAACTGAAAAACAATTTGCAATAACAGGAATCGATCATCATCCAGTCTTCTGGAGTTCACACTTCTAATTGGTTAGTGAATCTGAGCGATTGGTAATTTAGTTAGCATATGGCGTTCATAGGGTAACAGGCAAAAATTAACAACCAGAATTTGTATTTAGCTAGCTAACTAAATATTTAGTTTGAAGCCAAATCTTGTAGTTTAACTAAATATTTAGTTAGTATTTAATAAAAACTCAAAAGTTTTTATTTGCAGTTTTCATTTCTAAATCTGACTGAAGATCTATTTAGCGTCAAACTAAATTTGAAGTTAAATATTTTAGTTTGCTAATTAAGCATTTAGCTAGTAAGCTAAATACTAAGTTTGAAGTTAAACATGTAGCTTGCTAACAAATATTGAGTTTGAAGCCAACTATTTTAGTTTGCTAACACAATTTTTAAGTAGTAAGCTAAATACTTAGTTTGGGGCGATATAGTTGCTTACTAACTAAATACTTTGTAGACAAGCTACATGTTTAGTTTGAAGCTTGTTAACTAAATATTTAGTATGGAGCTAAATATTGAGCTTGCTGAAATATTTAATTTGAAACTAAATATATTTACATGCTAACTAAATATATAGTTAGCAAGCTAAATATTTAGTTTGTTGCTAAATATTTTTACCTGCTAACTAAATATTTAATCATATGTTATGGGATAATTGCTCTTCAGCTGTAAATGTTTTGTTTAGTCAAAAAGTGGACTGTTTTGACCCAAAGCCTAGCTGGAAAACTGAAATTAAACTTATTATAATTATTATAATACAACATTTATAATTTCTAAATGTGACTGAAGATCTGTGTAACGACCTGAGGAGGGAGATTCCCTCTCAGTCTGAAAGGTTTTGATAACTTTTGGAAGGTTGCGGTTGAGAACCAAATCAAGTTGCTGAAATTAAATCTAAAGTAACTTCGATGAAGTATTAGTTTTTGAACAGCAGATTAGTTTGTTTTCCTGTTGAATTGTAAGGTTCAAATATTGGTCAGTTCAGAATTACAGACTGGAAACAGATTAGTGAGTTATTGACCTTTTACCACATTGAAAGCCACATTGAAACATGCGACCTCTGTGTTTATGTTGACCTGAAAGGCTACTAATAAACAAAACGATTATGAGAAATGTAAATAATTGTTTATGTGTGTGATTATGGGCCATCAGTGTTACATTACTTGTTTTGAAGGGCAGTAATGCTGCACTATCACCACTCATTGTTGCCAAGAAAATCAGCGTGAAACTCGCAAACACAACTTTGCGGTAATGTCTGATCTCTGGCTGAAGGCCTGGTGGCTTCGCTCACACTCTGTGTTCGTGACGCATCTGCTGAGTCACCAGGCGGCTAAAGCATTATGAATACAGTAAACAGTAAATAGAGCGATCCTTATGAACTTACTTTACGTGGTGGTTCGATGTGCGAGAAGCCAGGCTCATGTGCAGACCGTAGCAGTGACAGTGATATACAGCGCTCCATTAATTGCCATATGAATGGGGTCTGCATTTGTTGGCGCGGCGCTGATGCATCACAGTAAAAGAGATGGGTCACTCTGTCTTCTGCAGCCCACAGCTTTGCCAAGCTCATAATTACTAAAACCCCCAATTAATCTTCCCATCACAAAGGCCAAATATACGTTTCCTGCTCGTAGAAATGACTTACAGCGTATACTCTTAGCAAATACGCATACTAGTGCGTGTATTTAGTGCCTCTGTTCATGAAGACATCAAGTATAAACGGTATGAATTATCCTGTACTATATACCACAGATCAGGGTATCAGCTGGTACTTCGGCTGCCATTAGCGGCTCTCAGGGGAAAGAAATTAAAGGTTAAACTAAACTGATGTTGGAAATGTTTTACCTCTGAAGTCAAAATGTAAGTATGTGTATTACAGTAAAACCAGTTTTAACCATATTTTAGGAAACCACTGGGACATGCTAACTAGCTAAGCTAGTAGCAAGAAGTGCTACAAGCCAGTCTTGGTGATAGTTTCCATCCATCCATTCATTTCCTTTCACCCTGGTCCTCAGTGGGGTCAGGAGGTGCTGCTGCCTCTCCAGCGAACGTTTCGGCCGAGAGGCGAGAGGCGGGGTCACCTGGACAGGTCGCCAGTCTGTCAGGTTGCTGATAGTTTGTTTCTAGCAAGTAGCAAGTCTAGATAATAGCAATACGTGTCTTTGTATTTTACAAATTCAAACATTAAAGTACGATGGAGTATTAGGGCCACACTAAGAAAATAAAAATATTTGAAAAACAGGAATGAAGTCATAAAGTTACAAAAATGAAGTCATAAAATTACAAGAATAAAGGCTTATAATTCAAAATAATACGAGAATAAAGTCAAAATATTACGAGAAGTCAAACCATATATCAACTTTTTTCTCGTAATATGATGTTATTCTCGTATTCGTTCGTTTTTAATACTGCAACTTTATTCTCATACGACTCTATTCTTGTAATATTATAAGTTTACTTGCATAATTTTTTTCTTACTATTAAGCTATTACTCCATTGTATTTATTGCTACACTATCTGAACATATATAACATATAAAGATTTAATGAGAAAGGAGCAGTTTCAGTGCAGCAGCTATTGCTACATTTAAAACATGTGGCAGCCATATTGAATTTTGAGTTTAGGATTAGTGAAAAATCTGATTTTTACATTTAAAGTTCCGGATATGTACAGATATGTTTGACTTGTTAAACTTTAATCCACTTTATTTAAAATTCCTTGAACAAAATGAATGAAATTAATTAATAATCTTTCTAAATACATGTTATTTCTCCATTGCAGCTCAGACCCTTTAGTTGTATTTCTTTTAAAAACAACTTACATTTTAACTTTATATATTTCACTGACTGTGCACATTTACAATACACAAAATCCTTTTATTTTTACACTTGTTGCATATTTAAATTTACAGTAGAGTTCTGCTTTAAATAGTTATTTCAGGTGAAAGCTAGCCACAGTTAGCAACACAAACTGTGAGTATTTTTTACTTTAAAAAGATGTGTTCAAATTTAGTTTCTTTTTGAAAAATTAAGACAATTTAACCTAATAAGTTCGATAGCTGCGTGCATCATTTACAGCTTAGGTGTGATTCTCATCGCTGCACAACAACTTGTTAGAAGTGAAACAGACTTTTTTTTTAGACGATCCTCCTGTGAGAGAATGTTTGTGTTCTCCATTAATATGTATTTTTTCTGCAGCATGCCGTTCTGGCTCCTGGCCACTCAACCTTTACTCATTGTGAGCAGAATCTCTTTTCCACACTCCAATCTGGCCACCTGCCCTGCCGCCGCCTTATTGGCGACACCTTACTGCCACCCAGTGGCGGCAGCCGGTACTGCAGCAGGCAGCTGCAGGGGGAGGCAGGGAGAACTGTTTACAAGTGGCATTTGGCCCTAATTAAAAGCAGCGCTTGTTGGAGCACCAGGTCTGCAGAGGGGCTCGCATCCAGGGCGATGCAGGCTGGGCCGACGATCCGCCGATAAGCTTCCTCTACTCTGCAGCAAAACACAAACACATCGACCAACAAGTGAGCATGTGAGGATATAAACAGGATGGTTTTGCTGCTTTTTATTTCAAGGAAAAGAAACAACCCAGATGGCAGAGAGTGCAGCTTTTCTCTTCAGTCCAATAAAAAGCGTCTTCCTACCTCCGTCTGTTTTGTAATTCTGCTGGCCCAACATCTGGCCGTCCCATGTGGACAGGCCATTACGTCAACGCAGAAGATGAATGAAAGCAGCTATCGACCTGTCTGAGCAGCGACTAACTGGGCCGGCAGCGGCTGCGAGTTTGGACCGGCTTAATGGAGCACAGCAGCTCGGCAACTAATCACCTGCTTTTTCTCATCAGCCGCTTCCCCCGCGGGACGGTAATTGATTGTTAAGTGTTTGATGGATAAGACGAAGACTGAGGTGGCCTGACTAGGAAAGAGCTGCGCAGTTTGCAGCCATCTGTGATTTCAAACACAGACATCTACCTAAAATACAAAACGTTTGTTCACATGTGACAATCTGGCATCAAAAACTATTAATGGACTTAATATCACTGCAAAAACACAAAATCGTACCAAGTATTTTTTTTCCTCTATTCTCTTAGTACATTTAAAATAAGATAAAACTAACTGAAAAGTAACTTTTCAGCAAGATAATGAGCTTCTTTTAAGTCAATAAATCTTTAGTATTAATTTTAAAAAGTACTAGTTCCACTGGAAGATTGTTTCATTTATATCATGGGCAAAATGTCTTTCTATAAGAGAAGTAATCTGCTATTAAGAACTAATTAAGAATGTGTAAGGCAGCATTTATGCTAAACAAATTTAATAATCATTGAATAGTGAGTAAAAGGGAAATAAAATCACTCTAAGGGTATTTTCACATCTGATAGTCGGGTAGACTATCAGTTGCATCATCTGCTCCACCTCCAGCTGCTGTGGCTCTGAGTCAAACCAACCTGTTCCCCTCCTGGCCTGTGGGGGCGCTGCACCAAGAACCACTGATGGAAACGACACAAAAACCTCTGAAGACACTGGACTTTCTAGGCAAACGAACTGGAGTTGGACTTTTGATCCGATTCTCAAACATATCTGTATCAAACATTCTTGTCTAACCTGAGTCTGAAAAGTTTGTTGTGGTCCAGCTCCTCCTCCTCGTCGGTCTTCATCAGACCTCTGCTCCTCAGCCGCCTCTTCCTCTCCTCCGGGTCCAGGGTGAGTAAGATCACCAGGCTGGGCTGCAGCAGGTCACTGGGCCAACAGTACACCTCGGCGCCCTTGTGTGGAAGGTTACTCAGCGGGCCGGTTACTGCGGTGGCGATGGCGTACGCTGCTGTGCTGTGCCAGAACCTGGGGACAGATCAAACATGGCTGACTGAAGGTGAGTGAAGACTTCCTGTACCATCTGACAATAAGGCTGAAATATTAAAGGTGCTTCCTTGAACAGCTTAGGGCAGGGGTCTCAAACTCCAGTCCTCGAGGGCCGCAGTCCTGCAACTTTTAGATGTGCCTCTGCTGCACCACACCTGAATAGAATAATTAGGTNTACACAAGGAGGAGGTAATTAGCCATTTCATTCCAGCGTTTTGTACCTGTGGCACATCTAAAAACTGCAGGACTGCGGCCCTCGAGGACTGGAGTTTGAGACCCCTGGCTTAGGGTATGTCTATGGCCTGTACAAAACATGTTCATTAAATGTTTTGCATAAAATCATTCTTAGATAATGAGATATTACTCCGGTCATTTCTGCTTATTTTCAGCTGTTTTAGGGCGTCTTGTCACTTTAAATCCAAATAATCTGCTGCTGGCCACGCCCCCAGATCTACCTTTACATCCACACAGGAAAATGGCTGCAAACAGATGCCCAATTATACAACCGTACATCTTTGAAAAGCAGAAGTGAAAATGTATCAAGTGGTTTCTGGATGGTAAGTTAACAACAAAACACTTCCATTAATAGAAAAGAACTTACATGAAAAGTTGCTATTGCAACTATTCATGTAAGTTCACTTATTATTCACAATTTTTGCGTGGACTTTTCATCAGTTATCGCAACTTTTCCACAAATCTGACCAACATCCTCTTACATCTTCACGTTAAACGGGTTTTCCTGTTCGTCCGGCAAATTTTATTGAGTGATGAAAATGTCAGGGTTTTAAATTGACTAGCCTAGCGCAATGAAAATAACTGAAACAAATCAGTTATTTAAATTTTATTTTGTTTAATTGTTACAACTAACCACATTCAATTTTATCCAAGTAAATATATTAAGTTTATTAAGTCAAATAAGCGGAAATAAAGCTTGACAAACTTAATTCAATTACATGTAACAGCTTAACTAAAACTCTTTTAAGTGTGACCTCCGTTTTTGTTTTGTTTTTTCTTCAATGTGTTTCAGGAAGGTACAGCCATTTCAACTTTCTTGCAAAGCCACGTTATGGCAAAAGAAAAAAATCACAACTTTGTGAAAAAGGTGCTGCAACAATCACAAAAACATCACAACATCCAGGAGGGACTTAAAACACTTGCTTTTTTCCAGCAGCCATTGTACAGTGCATGCGGAGGCCTGTTGCAGTAAGCAATAAATCAGTTAATCGAATGACTAATTAAAATGAGTTCAACAATTTCCATTTGAATAATTTAGCGTTTTTCTCATTCCTCTCTTTCTACCAAAAACTGGGTGCTAACAGCCTTCAGTCTGCTGCTCTGGTCTCAACTAGGACATTTTTTGATGAACAAATTATTTAAAGAGACTTTATGATTCCTTTTATTTGTTGTTTCTGTTTATTATTTTGGATATTTAAAATGTCTTCCAGTTCCAATGTTAAATGTTCATTGGCTCTTTGAGAATATGTTGTTGCGTTATTATGCCATTACCATTATATAATTTCTAAGTAATATACAACAACAACATTATTGTTTATCAGAATAACTTCTAAGATAATTTATTATCCAACGCATGCTGCGTTAAAACCAGCTGGCCAAATGTTCTGGAACTACACTTGGGTTGCTAGGGAACGGGCAGAGTTCCGCTGGGGTTGCTAGGTAACGAGATGGGGTAACTAGGTGAAAGGTCAGTGCCTGCTGATTTGTGACATTACATTCGGTTTGTTTTTGAAACAGACACCAAAAAACATGAACTTATAGCCAATAAACAGCTGGGTGGTTTTTTAAAGTGTTTTTAGAAACAGGAGAAACCCAAATGGAAGAACAAAAAACAGACAAAATGAGTGAATTTGGTGGCCTTTAAGAGTTCATCACTGCTCTAACATGACAGTCCAACATCTTGCCTGTCAACGATAACAGGAGACTTGCTGGCCTCTTGGTTTATCTGCTCAGCAGTGATGTAGTTGCCCACTGCATAGAAAGCCCTCCGGATGAGGGGCGGTTCTCGATCAAAGCGCCCTCTCCAGGCGGACAAGCACTGGGGAGGCGACCGCAGAAGCGCAGCCCCCAGAGAGTCACGCAGAGACTCTGTCAACGTCGTCTTTCCTAAAAAATGAAAGTGAAAACATTTGTTACTCTCTCTTCATTACAGAGAATCTACCTGACACGGTGGAGTCTCTAAGAGCAACAGACGATTCAATAAACCATTTCCAAAGTGATGTAACTTTTCTGAGGTCATGATACGTGATATTCCATTAGGCAGAGCGCACTGACAGGTAATGTTTTTAGCAGAGAACAGCCACCCATCAGGCTGATCCTGTGTTTATTTATGAGGTAATGGCATTAACCTGTGGCGTCCAGGCCCTCTATGACAATAACTGGGAAGTCTGGTTTTCTTCTGGC
This sequence comes from Alfaro cultratus, assembly GCA_903066825.1. NCBI lineage: Eukaryota > Metazoa > Chordata > Actinopteri > Cyprinodontiformes > Poeciliidae > Alfaro > Alfaro cultratus. The sequence goes on along the minus strand of CAEFZX010031371.1, from coordinate 67,686 downwards.
ATCCAGGCTGCTGGGAAGCATCTCCAGTACAGACCGGGTCTCTGGGATGATGTCACCACACTGCAGAAAATGGGAAAAAAATCAGTTCCCTGTGGATCAGGAGGGAGTCAAAACGACTGCTGCATCGGCTCCTCTGTGAATGCTTGAAAAATCAAGATTTTTATTGGTAATAATCTGAGACTTTAGTGAGAATTTAAACATGTAAAGACAAAATACCTCAACGCCAGTGAGACTGGATGGACAACAGCTGTAAAATCTGTCAAATTTAAAGTCTTGCTACAGATTCTCAATTGGACCTGGACTTTGACTAGGACATGGGTCAGCAACCTTTCCAACCCTAACTCATTTTGCCTTTGCGCGATCTGAGCAAAGTTGCTATGACCCTTCAAAATAAAATGAATAAATCAATAAAAATAGACTTTCTTCTAAACTAGGGGTGCCCAAACCTTTTGAGACCAAGATCTACTTTTTCTCCGGCTGAGATCATTTTGACAGAAAGTGACTCGAATGTTGTTCTTATAACTGAGAATAAATGTGTTAAATTGAGAAATTAAAAACTTTTCTTTTAATACAGCAAATGTGCAAAATCCTTTTTACAATGAATTACATCCCTTTCCTACATTGTTTTCATAAAAGACTTCAACTTAAAAGCATTTACCATGCAGTACCATTCGCCGCCACATGAGTGCGCCATTGTGCAAAATGTTGCAGCTAAACTTCCTATTTTTGAGCTGTACCTGTTTCAGCACGTCGCAGGCCTCCTCCAGGCTGTAGAAAACATCAGAGTTGATCATGTTGAGAACTGATGGATGATGTTTTGGTGTTTCTGAAGGCACCACGCAGAACCTGACCGGGTTCTCCTCCGACTGGTACCAGAGACACTGAGTCCACTGCTGGCCGTCTTCACTTTGGGAGTATGAACACACCAACACGGGGTTTCTCTGCTCCAAATCCGTTAAGATGTCCTCAATCAGGGATGAATTCCCAGCCCGGCTTTGGAGGAAGTATCCTTTGAGCAGCGAGCCGTTCTGGTCCGGGATGAAGGAGGACATGGACCGGAACCCGCAGCCCGGTGGCAGCTGCCTGTGCAGCCGGTCTCTCAGCTCCCAGTGAAACCGGTCTCCTGTGACCCGGTCCCCGCTGCAGACCAGCAGGGAGAAACACCTGTCCTGCTTCTGGACCTCACTGAACACATCAGGCGGGACCGGTTCCCCACAGAGCTGCTCTCTGAGCCCAAAGTACCGCGGCGCTCCGTCCACTTCCACGGAGAAAACACGGGACGACCACCGCTGAACGAGAAGCTTCAGGCGCCGGGCCATGTTCCGGTTCTGGTATCGGCGGGTGTCAGTGCAGCTGCTTTGGTCAGGAAAACGAAAGTTACCGAGCGGAGAAGGAAAAACGAAAGTTACAGGCGACGCCTCGAGGGTGGAGCAGAGAAATGTTTCCCGTGAATCAAAAGTTAAACTCAAGTTTGAAAATGTTTTTAGACCTTTGGCTCTGCACGGCGACACTCATTAGTTAAAGTCAGCATAAAAGTTTGCATATCAGTCTGAAATAAATCAATCAACCACGTTTATTTGTCAGCAACAAAGTGCTTTACATCAAAAATACAAAAATACAAAGTCATAAAATACTTATATGCATGACTAAATATGCATTTGAGATCATTCCAGTAACAAAACATTGCAGATAATTTAATATTTTTCTGTCTGTTCATATGTTTAGGGTATATACTGTATATCCTAGTTTTTACCACTTTTTTTCAGCTAGATTCAAAATTGCATTTATTTCTTGTTGGAAATTTTGAAAACTCTAAAGAAATATAAAAAAAAGAATCAATGGAACCAAAACCATGTCTGCTGAAGAGTGATGATGATGATGTTCCCTCTAGAAAAGCAACTTGAGATATAATAAAACAAAATTAGCTATAGGGAAGAAACTCAGGACAATGTGTTCTCTGTGCAGGAGTTTGGATACGTAGCAAACTGGCACCATACCCAGAGTTTTAAAAGCCCCGCTTCACCACAATGATGAATTATTGCTTGTTACAAAGTTCAAGTTCAGGTTTATTTGTGTTCAACAACAAGGCAGTTCAAAGTTATTAACTTCATAAAACATCATTCAGTCATCAACTATGAAATCAAACAATAAATATTGGATTTCATCAAAAATCATCAATACACATCATATATGATGATCAATGTCCTATTTGCTACTAATCAAAGGAAACTATAAACAGGTGGGGCCTTAGTCTTATTTAAAGGATCTCAGTGTTTTGGCTGTTTTGCCATTTTTTGGAAGTTTATTCTAGATTTGTGGTGCATAGAAGCTGAAAGCAGTTTACAAAGTCTGTTTTGTAAGCAGCAAAGCAGACTTTGGTTTGCAGCTATTTTTACTCTAATAATGCCACATATATCAAATATGACATAAAAAAATAATTTAATGACTTGAAATTGGGCCTTTGTCTCTTTAAGAAGCTCCTACTCTTTCTGAAACTCCGCCTCCATAAAGTCTTTATAACCTGGCTCCTCTGTTAAGCCTTTAACAACGTTTCTACCATTGTTTAGCTGATAAATAGATCACATAATGAGCTCATAAGACGCACAGTTCCACCAGGTGTTTGCTAATTGCTGCTGGCTAGTCTGTAGGAGCTGTTCTGTGAGGTGGAAGCTTAGGAACTTCAGCTCTGAGAAGGAGCTTTGTCTTGAAGGCGGAGCTAGATCCACCCAGGTGTTCCAGCCATCTGAGTGGTTACCATGGTGATTAAAGCATTTCTCAAAGAATCAAAGCAACACTCCAGGTTTGTTTTTAATGAAGGAATAACATTATACCATGATGTAAAGATTTTTAAAAAGTTGATTTTACATAATGCAAACTCTTTCAAACTCACGTAAAAAGAGTTGTTTTTTGGGGGTTTTTTTTACAAAAGAGAACGAGTGTGAGAGTCTTTCTGTTCATGAAACATGTTTTTAAGTGAAGCAAAATTAACTAACAATAATTTTAAAGTCTAAATTGCATTCATAAACATGTTAGAGCAGGTTGGGCCAGGGTGCCCATAAGCCCCGCCTTACTGGCGCCACTGGTTATTATTAATAGAGCGATTTTTGCCAACATTTCAGTTCCATTTCTTGTTTTGTAATTGTTATCAAGAGTCGTCTGAAGGCACTTTATGAAAAGCATCTTAATCATTTCTTTGCAGAAACCCAAACTAAGCCTGCAGAGTCACATTTTTCCATCATCAGCTCATGATCTGGTTTCGTTTTCGATGTTTGTAAACAGAAACTTTGCGGCCGCTCAGCTGACCGCCTCCAGGGCCAAGCCTCTATTTAAACAGCCGCCCTGCAGCATCACACAGTCTGCAGCTTCCACAACCGGAGGTCAACTTCTGATTTGAAGATGCCTGGAGTTTCTGCCGGCGCCCTGCTGGAGCTCTGCATCAGCACCATCCTCAGCATTTTTTCGAGCGTCTTTTCCAGAGTTTTCTCCTGGTCCAAAGGAGCCTGCGGGGCCACAAACTCCCTGGTTTCGGACGCGAACAGCCAGTCGGAGAAACGCAAAGACGTGGATGTGACGACCCCAACCAGCGTCAACTATCACTTTACCCGCAAATGCAACTATAAATGCGGCTTTTGTTTCCACACCGCAAAAACTTCCTTCGTCCTTCCTTTGGAGGAGGCCAAGATGGGGCTCAGGCTTCTAAAAGAAGCAGGTAATACTTCCGGATTAAAAGCATAAAATTCTGTTTTATTGATCAAAACTAAATGAAAGTATCATTTGTGGTTTAAAGGGATGGAAAAGATCAATTTCTCCGGAGGGGAGCCGTTTCTGCATGAGCGGGGAGATTTCCTGGGGAAGATGGTTGAGTTCTGCAAGGCGGAGCTGCAGCTGCCCAGCGTCAGCATCGTCAGCAACGGCAGCATGATTAAAGAAAAATGGTTCCAGAAATATGGTGAGGTCCAGCTTCAGCTCAGGAACTCAGGACACGAATGAGAAGTTTGATTATTTAAGGAGTTTAAAAAGTGAAACTCATACGAAAATAAGTGCTTAATCGAAAAAGACCAATTTCTTAAAATCTCTCTTTTTGTGATAAAAAGTTTTGATGAGGTCGGTTTTTGGACCTATTAAAATGGGTTTATTCTCCTAAATTACAATTGAAACTTTTTTTGTGATCACATTATTAACAACGGATACGGAAAATAGGAAGAAGACAGGAAGTGGTTGGAGGATGATGACGCTACATGTCTTTAATGACATTGTTCGAACAAACTTATTCACATGTGATTTTAATTGCATTTCTTATTTAATGGACACACAGCAATTATGAAATTGTTTTTTTTATTACATTAGCAGAATATCGGCAAGGTTTTGCACATATTTGTAATGATGGGAAGTTTAGTGGAAGGTAAAACTATGTTGGTCGACTGTTTTACACGTCCAAAATAAGCCAAGAAAGAACAGACACGACAAAGTTATGCTAGAAGTAGTTATACTAGCACAACTGCTAGTGTAACATCTGTTGTGTGTTAGCATAACGTTTTTTAGGTTTTGTTGTTTTTTTGCATTTTGTTGACCCTTCTGGGCCACCATAAATGAATTCTCATCATTTGCTTTGTGCAGGAGACTTTCTGGACATCCTGGCAATCTCCTGTGACAGTTTTGACGAAGAAACCAACCAGATAATCGGCAGAACTCAGGGCAAGAAGAGTCACATCGAGAACCTCTTCAAGATCCGCAGCTGGTGTCAGCAATACAAAGTGGCGTTCAAGATCAACTCGGTTATCAACACCTTTAACGTTCACGAAGACATGACCGAACAGATCATCCAGCTCAGTCCGGTCCGCTGGAAGGTAAAAACTGTTTATGTGTTTTAAAACGTGTCACAGCTAGAAGGAAAACTGATTGGGTTTCTGTTTTTTCCTGGTTTTTGCTCAGGTTTTCCAGTGTCTGCTGATCGATGGAGAGAACGCTGGCGAGGCGGCGCTGAGGGAGGCGGAGAGGTTCGTCATCACTGACCAGCAGTTCCAGGACTTCCTGGATCGCCATAGCGCTGTTTCCTGTCTCGTTCCAGAGTCCAACGAGAAGGTAAGACACTGAACCTCCTTACGCATCTGATCACTGACACGCTTTAGCTTTAGCTTTAGCTTTAGCTCACAAACTTCACTTAACAAGCAAACTCTGACCGCAATAGTTGTTTTTCACTCTCATAGGTAGTTCAGAGAGCACGATATTTTGCCGTACTGTTGTGATAACAGTAAAAGTGATGAAAAGAACTCTTTATTTCTTCTTTTTTTAGGTGTTTAACTCTAACATTAGCTGCATTTCTATTGCCCATATAATTGCACTGTTAAACATTTTGAAAATAAATTCGCTTAATGAGTCTGTAAACCTCCGGCCAGCTAAGCTAGGTTGGTGGAATCAACTAACTCACTCACTCTTTGGTTACCTAGCAACAACTTGCCGTTGCTAGGCAACAACAAGTTGTTACAAGTTGTTACCTAGGAACTTGTTGCACTTTTTTTCCCACCATGCCTCATAACTGCTTAGAAACAGAAAACATTATATTCACATTGCAATCAGTTTTCAAAACATGCGTAACTTTCTGTTGCAGTTTTGATTCTTTTCACACCAGAATGTGAGATTAAAATCTGTTTGTTGCTTTAACAGATGAGGAACTCGTACCTGATCCTGGATGAATATGTAAGTACTTTCTGTTGCTAACACTGTTAGCTTTGCAGCATTGCATGTGTTCAGAGTGTTGTTTAGTCTTACCCTGGGTTCTTCTTTTGTTTGATTTTGTTTTAAATGTGTTTTCTTTCGCTCCATGAAGTCAGACTCAAAGTTTCCCCTCCGTTGTGTTTTTGTTTTTTCCAGATGCGTTTCCTGGACTGTCGGGAGGGAAGGAAGGACCCGTCCAGATCCATCCTGGACGTCGGCGTGAAGGACGCCATCAGCTTCAGCGGCTTCGATGAGAAAATGTTTCTGAAGAGAGGCGGGAAATACGTTTGGAGCAAAGCTGACATGAAGCTGGACTGGTGAAACGCTGCATTTACACATCGGAAACGTCTTGGGTTTTATGCACTGATTTCACTTTGCAGCTTGTTGTTTTAGAAGTGTTACAATGTTCAGGTGTGATTTTTGTAAATGTCTTAAGATTAAGATCATCTTTAGTGTGTTGTAATTTTTTTTGTATTGTTGATGTAAAGTTTAAAATAAAATAAGTTTTATTTTTCTGACTGGATCTGTTTCAACTTTAATAATTTCATAAACTTTTTATTTTATCTTTCTCTGTGTAAATTTTCCCCGTTATGAACTCAATTTCATGCATTTTCATAGTTTCTCTTCCTTTAATTAATTCCTACATGTTCTTATTACCAATAATCACTTCATTTAATCTTTTCCTTGTTTGTCTCTTGTGGTTTAATGTCTGTATTTCTGTTTTTAACCTCTAAATAACTTTGTGTCATACCTCATATTGATGGTTCAGTTTTCAAAGTCATATTTTCACCATGATATTCATTCATTTATAAATGTCACAGTTTCAAACTAAATATTTAGTTTGCAAGCTAAATTTTTAGCTCCAAACTAAGTATTTAGTTAGTAGATTGAACATTTAGTTCTAAACTGCATTATGTTTTAAAATCATGAGTTGTTTTTCACTTTTTTTGGCTTATCAAGTAGAAGTAAAAAATTAATTTTCATTCACGAAACATCAGCGCCAAATGTGATGTATGTTTAATATTTTTTTAGCACTGCTAACTAAATATCATGCTATTAGAAATATGCTAAATGTTAAAAAATTGTTACAGTATATATACATGAAGATATTTTTAATTAATTGTTTACACCTTGAATTATTCAGGTGTTAATACAATATAGTTCATATATAATTCTCTCCATGTTTAAATAATGTGTTTCCCTGCTGTCCATACTGTTACCGCCCATCATAAAATAATTTACTGCCAGTTCTGCTTATCAAACTCAAACATACGCCACTCCAGGAGGCCAGCCATGACTTTAATGGAGAGAAGATTCACAAAAGTTCATGTTTTGATGAACTGGAGTGGGAAATGATCAAATAAACAAATAAATACAGAAATAATTATCCATGATTTAAATATATTAATTTTGTTCTATTTATTTTGTTTACAATTAATTATTTAGTTGCTTTCAGTTTTATTTTATACATAACCAATATAAATATAATTTGTATGTATTATTATGCATACATATTTATATATATTTTGTATTTAAATTGTCAGTTAGCTTGCATTGTGTTTTTTCTACCTGTTGTTTTCATCTCTGCTGATCTTTTTTTGGAATATCAACTTAATTTTTTTTTAAATGTCAGAATAATAAAGGATTATCTTATTTCCCAAAATTATCCCTTTTTTTCTACAGTAATCAATATGAAAACAAAAAATCAGATATTACAGACATGACAGAAATATTCAGTGATTTCTATGTGTTTACAGCTTTGTTGTTTGTACTCTTGGAAATGGTGAATAAAAATAGTTCAATTTCCTAAACAAAACTAAAAAAAAAAAAAAGGTACCAAAATGATCTGAGCCTTAAACTGGTTTAAAAGTAATGGAACCGTCCAGCCAGCAGAGGGAGCTGTCGGGAATGTAACGAGCTGCAGGTCCTGACTTCGCCTGTGGGCGGCAGTGTTGCGCACTCCACTGGAAGCCTTTCCTTGTAGACAAATGGCGTCTCTTCAGCGAGCAGCAGCTGATTCCCCACCGAGAACGGCAGCAGGAACGGAGGGGAGGTAAACACGCCGCCCCCGGATTTCCTTGCAGTAGGATAGTCCGTTGTTTTCTGCGGGATTTGCGTCGCATCCTGACGGCTGGACGTCGCTTTCTTCCTCCCCGGAAATCGAGAGTTTGGAGCCTCCGCGGTGTGAAAACAAGCCGCTTCCCCGCCGGAGAGGAGACGGTCAGCTGCAGCCCGGACTCCCTCCCCGCTGCTTCTGCTTGTTTTCGGAGGTTGTTGCTGCTCGTCAGGCCCGGACTCAGATAGTGAAGATGGGCATCATCACCCCTCCGCGGCTGCTGTCCCCCTCCGCCTGACTGACTGACTGACTGACTGGCGGCTCGTTAATCCAATTCAGGAGATCATCTTTTCAACCCTCCTGAGGTCAAACTATTGAGACCAGGTAAGGCTTTCAGCTCATCCACCGTTATTTATAGACCTCTGCGTTTTCTCCACTTTCCCTCCCTGAAATCTGCTGTTCCTCATAATGACCCCAGAAAGAATCATTCCGGAGGTTTTAGGATCATCATGGGACACGGATTGGATCTGAAAGGTCGTTCAGTTCCCTGACATTTCCATTCCAAAGAGCAGGCGACATCTATATGCTGTCATTACCAACTGAACTGGTTCTCATTTAGTCGGTTTACAGCTGCAGTCTTTAGCAAAATGTGTGATTAAAAACCAACTAGGGTTAGTCATTTAATTTTCATACTAGCTTTTTTTGGTCTATGATGATATGATCGTTTATTACAACAACTTTTGCCACAATTTATTGTCCAGCCAATGTTTTTTTTTTTTTTTTTTTTTGTCATAGCAGCCATAGTTACCACCCTTTGCACAATCAAAAAACATTTTTATTCCACTTAACATTTTCATGCAACCTTTCATTTTGATCTATGATATTAAAGTGAAGGAGATTCTATGTTTACTTTTGTGTTGGTAGGACAGGAAAAAAGACTCTTTCCTGCTGACTTTGTTGCTACATTTAGCAACTCTTCACACAAAAATATTGGGCATAATCAGAGTCGGCAGGTTGTAAGGGGCCGTATCAAGTAAAATAAATTCTTGTTTTTCTTTCCATCATATTGCTTTTCCCTCATCAAACACAAACCTGCAGTTGTTGCTTTGATTCTTTTATGCATGGCAACCATTCAGTTGTGCCTGGTTGGACCCAACCACGCCTTCGAGGCGCAGCTCCTCCCCCTCTCAGCTCCTTCAGACTAGCCAACAGCAATTAGCAAACACCTGGTGGAACTGCTGTCATCATAGGAGCTACTTCTCAGAGCAACGCTGGAAAAACTGTTGTTAAGGGGTTAATAGAGGAGCCATGTTGCGATAACTTCCTGATGGCAGAGATTCGGAAAGAGCAGGAGTTTCTTAAAGAGACAGAGGCCCAATTTCAAACTACAAAGTCGTGTTTTTTTTGACTCATATTTGTAGGATTTTTATAACAACTGAAGCTAAGCTAATTGGTTGATTGTGCTATAAATTGGCACTATGTGGCTGTAAAACACATAATACTGCCTCTATAAAGATCGCTGATCGGCCTCAAAACTGCAATCGGTTCACTGCTAGAAACAAAATGCGTAGCTGCCACCTTTGCAAGTATTGATAATAAGTTTTGGCCTGGAGAGAGATCTCAGCGTTAAGCAGATTAGAAACCTGTTTGACCCACTGGGACCCAACTGGTCCCAGTTCTCGGCCCGTTGGCTGCAGAGGAGGGCAGAGTACCCAACAATCACACTGTCATCAGAGTACAACTACTTCAGCATATTTTTACTCAAGTTAAAGTAAAAAGTATTTTGTTAAAAATCTACTCAGTTACTGAGTAACTGATCAAATTATCAATCATTTACTATTTAAACATTACATCGTTAGATGGACCAAAATGTAAAGTTAAGTGGAAATTTTGCTGTTTTAAAGAGAAAATGACAATAACATTTTTCTAAATCTGTTTCTTCAATAAAAACCTTTTAAACTTTAACAGGAACTGCAGGTGTGTGTCTGGTGAGTTTCTGGTTAAAACATGTTTGTTTTTCATTCAGTGGGTAGAAAACAGTGACATTTTACTTAAATAAGATTAAAGATACTTCATAATAAAATTACTCCAATTACAGCGTAGTAAAAATATTCCTAAAAGTACATTTGTTCAAAAAAGTTCTTCAGTAGATGTAGTTGAATAACTTCCCAGCTCTGCATGTCTGATGTTACCTGGTTAGGTAACGAGGTTAACGCCTCCTGTCTCTCTCACTCAATCGCTCCTTTATTCGCCGTGGATTCCACCCAAAAGGTGTGGATCAGACCGTTTGGGTGTAGTCTGTCTTCAGGGGTCCGTCTGTCTGCGCTGATGCAACATCTTAAATGACGTTCCGGTGTGTTGCTGTTGTTGGTGGGTTTGACGCGGGTGGCGCCGGGTTCCAGGTGAAGCATCATGGGATGCATGTGTGCTTTTTGCCCGGCAGCGGCTCTCGCAGGTAAAGTGAGACAGTCGTTATGCAACTCTCCTTGGAATCTGCTGACCGGCTGACACTTTCCAAGATTTGGCATTTCAGTAATGCTGCATGGCTGGGAGCCTGCAGAGTTCAGTGAGTCACACACAAACACGAGAAGGAGACACCTAGTGGCTTCCTGAGAGCTCTGCAGGGCTGAAACGATTAATCGAATTAATCGTGATTAATCGATTGTTGAAATAATGGTCAACTAATTTAGAAGTTGATCAAACAGAGTAGGCAGACTCAAGAAATGGAGCAATCGAGCCAAAACTGCTTAAAATTTAGTTTAGTTTTTCAAACTTAGAACCCAAAATAATTTTCTCTGAATTATTTTTTTATCTGCTCAGTAATAAATTAAACCTGCAATAATTTAATGAAGCAACAAAGTCTTAATAAAAACAGTTTATTAACTTCTATTTTTTCTAAAAAACATTTCGTTTTGACATCAATCCCTTTAACTGCCCCATTTTATTTGTTTTGTGTTTAATTTATTTATTTTTTATATTTTTTTCTGTTTATTTTTTATTTTTACCTTTTATCCACCTGCTGCAGTGAGGAAATATTTGATGTGTTTTTTGTGTTTTGTTATATTTTTGGGTTTTGTTTTGACTTTTACTGGATCATGTTTATTATTCTAATCACTTTTTTAAAATTAATAAATCATATTTAAAAAAACAACTGTTACCCAACTTTGATAGAAAAAATAATGTACTCTAATCATTTATTTAGTCATTCTTTTTAAAATAAAAAGTCATTTACTTTAAAGTGAAACAAAAAAGTGCTCTGTGCTTAACAGTTTCAGTTGAAGAAGAATAAAATTTGTCATTGAAATTCTTGTTCTGAAAAATGATGAAACTACCCATCGGAGGGCCAAATCTGTATCATTTTTGAAATGCAGACAAACGGCCACAAAAAATTGGTTGTATGGGCCACTTGGGGCCCCTTGACCACACTTTGGACAGCTCTAATTTAAAGTATAATGGAAGAACAACATTTAAAAAAGTTAAATATTGCAGCTAGATATGCACTGATATCCGATAACTAACGTCATGAATGTTTTGTGTACATACAAACATGGCAACCTGCTGGTCCAGGACTGGATTTCTCATCTGGGATGGATCACATGTTGGCCCAAAACATGAATAAATCACCGTGTTAATGGCCTCTGTAGATGTACATTAGTCATGTGATCTGAAGCGTCTTCACATTTAAATCAGTCCCTCCCTGAGAGTGTTCAGCTTTTATGAGACCATCCCATAATTTCAGCTTTGAAATTTGTTTTCTTAAAACATAAACTCAGATTATTCACTTCAAGTTTTCAATCAGTGTATAAATGTGAATTTACACAGATTAAAGTAGTTTTTTTTAAGTATTTTGGCATTTTGAAACTACTGCAAATTTGTCACAATTGCAAATTTTACTGGATGATAAATAATCCTGGTAGTTATTGCGATAAATGATAATATTGTTATTTTGAGAGGATTTTCAAGTAATATATTGATATTGGCTTGATAACGCAGGTTTGCCCTTTCAAAGATCAAATTTTTGTGATATTGTTGTTTTGAGACAATTTTCAAGTAATTTAATGGTGATGTCATAATAATAATGCAAGAATACATTAAAATTCAAATTAAGATTTAACATTGGAACTGGAACATATTTTAAATATCCAAAATAAACAAAACAACAGAAACTGCATATAAAATGAATTTTTCTGTAAACAAAATTGTCTTTCAAAAAAGGAGCTAATTGACGCCAAAACATGAGACTGAAGAATTTTATCATCCAGGTTTTGGTAGAAAGAGAGAAAATAATTGCAAATTTTAATTTATCGTGCGATTAGTTGCTTATTATGCCAGAGATACCCGCTGGTATCTTACTAAACCTTAAACCAGAATAACAATATTCTAAATCTTTGAACATTTGAATTCTTGGTTTTCCAGTAAACCAGATGGAAACTGGATCAGACCTGGACGTTCCTGTTTGTGTTCAGCTGAATGCCGCTGTGATTTGGAACAAAGGGCGGCGCAATGGCTTCTCACACCGCAGCTCCCTGCTCTGATTTAAGGTTTTCGGCTCTCCGTCGATCTTTGAAGGGGTTTCCTTTCCTCTCGTTTGATGGGTTCACTTCCTTTGTGTGTCTGCGGTGAACCCAACAGGAAGTCGAACCCTTTCCTACGTCGGGTCGAAGCTTCCTGAGACTCAGAAAATATGTCCTGATTTCTTCATTTTGATTCATCATTGTCATGTAAAATTTCAGTTATGGACGTTAAATTTAAAAAAAATGACAGCATGATTGGAAGTTTTTGATATTTTCTCCCATTTTGTTCAATGAGGACATCAATAAATATTGGTAAATCAGAAAATAAGATTTAAATGCTGAATGCAGCTTAGTGATATTAATCGTCAGTCAATGTTAATATACTACTTTTTATTTTTGTAAGTAGTGTCCTGAAGAAGCTTATTTCTTTAAGAAAGAGTTAAAAAGAGTAAATAACAAAAATATCAGAAATTTTGAGTTTAATCCGATAACCTTTCTAGAAAAAATTTTTTGAAAAAATTTAGAAATTTCTGAGTTTAAAGAGTCAAGAATTTTTGACTGTTGAAACCAGAAATTTCCAAATATTTCCAAAAAATTTCTGAGCTTTAGATTAAACTGTGAGTTTTTTCTAGCAATTTTTCAACTTTTTGAGCTTAGTAATTTTAGAGATTTGTCTGCAATTAAAGTCAAAACTTCTGAATTTTTGAGAAAATTTTTGCCTTTTCAAACTCCAACATTTCTGCGTTTTTCTCTAGAACATTTCTGAGATTAATTTCAGAAGTAAATTTTTTGTAGCTTTATAATTTTAACGTTTCGAATGCAGAAATTCAAATTTTATGCTTCAAAATTTCTGAGATTAATCTAAAAAATTTCTCATTTTTTTCTAGCAAATTTCAAGTTTTCAAACTTTTCTAGTTTTTTTCTAGTACATGTCCTTTGGAGGAAAACATTTCTTGTTTTTTTTGTTCCTAGAAAATTTCTAAAATTTTTGATGGAAATTTACTCCTCCTTTTTTCTTTTCTGTCTAGTTTTCAAATACTACATATTATTTCAATAACAATATTTGTGTGTATGGTGGTATAAATGCTGCCACAGTCCTGCAAAACTACTTATTACCTAAAAATATATTTTAGATATTATTTTTTTATCAAAATCGTTATCACAATCGTTCCACACACGTGGCCATGCTCTCTGTGAATCTGGGTGAAACTGACTGCAGACTCTTGTTTTGTCTGAAAATCCTGGGTGTCTGATTCCTGGGACAGTTCAGGCCGTGTGTGTGTGTGTGTGTGTGTGTGTGTGTGTGTGTGTGTGTGTGTGTGTGTGTGTGTGTGTGTGTGTGTGTGTGTGAGTGCTGGATGCTGCGCCAGAGATTAGCCTGTGAGTGGCTCTCTGTTGGAGTGGCGCTCTTCCCTCTGCTTACCATCAAGACTCTATTGTCCAGCAGAATGACGGCACGCCGCGCTCTGCAGCACACACTCTTATTGTGTCAGTTTTTTATTAAAGTAAACACATTAATGACCTCGGGGTTTCCCTCTGAAAACCTGCTAAGCCCGGTTGTTGGGGCAGTAATAATCCACCAGCAGCTAACTGTGTTTTTGTGTTAAAAAATGTTAAACGTTGACAGAAAATGTGAAAATACGACTAAATAATTGGAAGACATTATTTTCAGTTCTTTACTTTTCAAAAGTTCTTTAACATTCCAGCCATTTTGCTCTTACTGGAAATAAAAACTAAGCTGGTCGTTTTGTTTTTATGTTTCCAGACCTCTGGTTTGCTCTCTGCTGGCTTAGTTTTGTAAATGTTTCCGTTTTTTGCTCCATTTTGTCGCTTGTTGCAAACGCAGGATGAGTCAAGAGGAAATCAGGGATGTGCAGAAGTTAATCAGGCTACACGTTAGCCTGATTAACTTCTGCACCTGAGGGTAAAATATCCTCTTCTATTTAGACTGAATAAACTAACCCAACTTCATATTGTATTCATTTTCGGTTAGTTTTTTCTGTGCTGTATGCAGGCTTAATAAATGAAATTTTGACCTGACCCAGTTTGAATTTTAGTTCTGATCAGGCTTTGGCTCTAAATGTAAACACAAGCATGAATATGGCAAATTGTTTATTACACCAAAATCTGAAAAGAGATGGACCAAGAACTGTGCCTTGGGGTACGCCTGTTTTTATTGTATACATGTCTGAATCTTATGTCATGTTTTAGTTTAAACTCTTACCCCTGCACATAGTGTTTGTTTCTACATTTTGGTAGTTCTGGACTTATTTTTCCAGAAGGTTTGATACAGTTTCAGTATCAAACCTTTTGTACTTGAACAAGCTTCTTGTTGCATCTTTCTTCTGTTTGCTGGAGCAAGACGACCCGACTCACTCCACTGATTAAAATCAGCCTTTACTGAATATTTCTGAGCAGATCTCATTTCCTTGTGCTGCGTGCAAATGATCCCATATTATGTCTCACAACAGGAACCAAATGTCAGAGTCTGGGAGAAAATCACAGTGTCACAGATACAGATTACAGTCACGCTTTTATGAAGATAAATTGATTAGTTTTTATTCCTTCATGAAACCAAACTGCTTATTTTTGTCTCTGGAGCTTCCTATGACATCGTGATTTCTATACTTATTGTTTCGTTTATCATTTATCATGATGAATTTAGATTTTTCATTGTTGATTAATCCTAATTAATGATGTCCTTATTGTCAGGATTTATAGTTTTACTACTTTCTTAACTGTTTGTTAAAAAAAACATAAATTAGTACCAATAAATTTGAACATAAATGTGCAGTTTAGTGATACAAATCTCACGTCTTTATGTGACCGGTGTCTTAAAGAAGCATTTTAAAAATAGTATTTGTGTTTGTGGTGATACACAAACTGCGTTTCCATTTCAAATAGATGTCAAACCTTTGTTGAAATAATTGCTGTTTCCACGAAATATTAATTAAAATTGAGCTTAAATAAGTTTGTTCACGCGAGACGTAAATAATAAGGTCAATGGAAACGTAGCCTAAAAAATAAGTAATATATAGTTTTTTATCTTAATCTTTATCACAAAATAAAGTGAAGGATGTCAAGTTTATTTTGCATAACATCAAGAACAACAGTTTCAGAAACTTTTTATTTTTATTTTAAATTTGTTGCATAATTTATTATGATAAATTTCTAATTATGATAAGAATTTTGATTGATTTTTGTCACAATAAATTCCAATTAATTATGGCCGGGTTGTCAGGATTCTTAGTTTGACTATTTTCTCCAGTTTGTTCAATGATAATATCATTAAATATCAATACATTTCAAAATATAACTAATGTAAAGTTAATGTGATAAAAATAATTTTTTTTAAGTGACCAGTATATTTTTAAAACAGATGTGAGGCATCATTATATCATTGTTACAATTATTCCACAAAATATCGTCATAAAACCTGAAATCCACGTAAGTTTTTAGGAGAGAAAAGCCAATTTCTCGGCTTTCTGCAGGAAGCGGCTCCACCGCTGCTGAGTCGGGTGAATCCTGCAAACCTGCTGCCTGCCAGGCCAAACTGGGCAAACAGCCATTAACATGATAATTAACCTGTTTGGTTGTTTTCTCTGTGGCAGGTGGCAAACAAAACGACCGCCCAGCTGATTTCACTGCTGGCTCTTCACATTTAATTGTTCACTTCCTTCCTGTAAAGTAAATTTTCTGAGTCAAACTGGTGGAAATATATTTATCTGCTTCGTCTCATTTAGTCATTCGCTTCGTGTTATTTATTAGGTTTTTAACAGGCCGTATCCAGTTATATAAAGTTTCTGTAATACAAAACGTGTCACAACATAGTATATCGCCTTCTTAGGGTTATAATGTGGCTGATAAATTGTCGCAGAAGTTATCGCGATAAACAATAGTATTGTTGTCTTGAGACCATTTTCAAGTAATATAATGCTATTTGCAAAATAATGCAACAAACTTTCATTTATCATGAACATTTAACCCTGGAACTGGAAGATATTTTAAATATAGAACATAAATAAACAAAAAAAAAACAATCAATGAATTTTGAAGCCTCTGTAAACAAAATTGTTCTTCAAAAAAAGACAAAAACATCAGACTGAAGATTTTTATCATCCAATTTTGTGGAAAGAAAAAAACGATAAATCATTCAAATTATTGAGCTCATTTTAATTTGTCATGCAATTAATTTATTTATTGTGACAGGACTAATTAGATCTGAATCACTTCCTGTTTGCTTCAGGAAGTGATTCTTCGGAGCAGAGATTTAACTCATAGTTTCAGTTTGATAGTTTTGCTAACTGTGGCCGATTTTGCCAGAATAGATTTTAAATTGTTTACTGTTGAACGAAACGCGGCACATTCTGGATACCAAATAAATATCATTTGCTTTACGGGTGGAGATCTTGAGACTTCAAAATAAGAGCATGAATAATAAACTTTTAAACTTCTTAGAGTTTTTAACTGCTGATAAGCATAACTTCAAAACAGAACTTTATTAAACTTCTTTCTGCTTACCTTGGTAAAAAAAGCACTAGTCATTTCTAGTTATTAGCTCTAAGCTAGCAAGCTTGTTTCGTTGCATTTACCCAGAATGCTGTGTGTTGTAGTCCATTTCCTGCTTTGGTCCGCTTGGCGTTCACATATGAATTCAAACCAGAGTTCAGTTTAACCCAGGTTTAATTTTTTCTGGTTGATTATGCGTTTACACCTCCCCAACCGAACCGGACTTTATTGAAAACGGACTGAACAGGACTTTTGCAAACACATCCTATCGCAGGGGTGTCCAAACTTTTGGCCAAAATCCCAAAGCTGAAAGTATTCAGGGGCCAACATAATGAAAAAATCTTTGTGTTGTACTTAATATTTTCAGCTTTAGAAGTTAAAAATTTGCCATTATAAAAAAAAAATTACAAAAAGTGTTGGAAGGCCACATTTGTGCCATTCTTGAACTGCAGTAAGCGGCCACACAAAATTCATCAAAGGGTCACAAATGGCCCCTGGGCCACACTTTGGACACCCCTACATAAAAACATTGACTTTTTACATTGAGCTTATAATAAATGTCCTCCTGGTGAGCCAACAGTCTTAGAAATCTCGTCAGCAGGAGGAAACGGCGCGGGTTAAATGTAGCCTTCCACTTATTTGTTCCAAAGGGACGGAAAAGCAGGAAGGAAGTGATGAGGGAGGAGCCGCTTATTACAGAATAATGGCCTTCCTCACCGAGCGACCGGCCGATCTGGGTCTCATTTACGTTGAATGTGTCCTTTAGATAATTTAATTAACTTATTTAACACTCATTTTGATTCTCATTTGAATTAAAGAAAGCTTGTTGATGAACTTCTTATAGATTATTGTCAGGAATGTTTTCTCGTTGTCTCGCGCTCCATGCCCTGTCCAACATGGCGGCAGCTGAGTGGCGTCTGTTTTGTGCAGGAGGGAAATGGACTGATTCCTTTCTCTCTCTCTCTCTGCAGTTTGCTTCCACATTCACAGGAGCTGAGGAAAGTAAACAGAGTCTTACACAATACTGTGATGTCATGTTATGTAATTTCACACTGGAAACTGTTAATTCAGCTGAAAATGTTCAATATTCTTATAATTTTAATGTTTCCCACAGCAGTAAACAAAAACAATATTATTTTTAAAATGCAGTAAATTAGGAAAGTTTCTTGTTTGCAGGATGTAGAAATGAAATCTTTATGCACAATTAACATTCTGTCAACCTTTTGTTCCACCACAGCTTAATTAATATGAAACAGTAAATCTGTTCACAAACTTTTGTTTGTTAAAAGTTATCAAGAAAGATGAGGAGATGAAAATCAGGAATACTTTTAACTAAATCTGCAGTGAACGTTTGGTATTTTTAATTCCTAACTTCTGCTTTAGTTTCCAGTGAAACTCTGAACAGTGTCTTCAGTCAGAGGCTTCTTCAAATTCACTGTAATACAGACTGCTACAAGAGATTTTTCCATATATCAGCCATCACTATCTACAATAACTCTGAAGAATTTGAATTAATATGAGTTACAGCAACATTATTTTTATTTTTGACTTGGTTTGCATGCAAATAAACTTGATTTTTTCCTTTAAAAAAGAAAAAATAATGTTTTGGGTTAATTTTCTAAAGGTAGAGCGTAAAAAGAAGTAATAATTTTTGCTCCAATATAAAATAAATACAAAAACAATCAAATTTCTTACAACTGACAACAGATTAGCTTTTGCTAATGTATGTAAATTAATTTATTTTGTCCGTCTCGGTGCCCTCCAGGCCTCCATAACTCGACCCGCTGCATGTTTTAATGCATGTTTGTTGGTTTCTCTCTGGGCCATTAAGTCGTTAGGTCATAAATTATGCTGCAGCTTGTTAATATAAGAGCAGCCTTTCAGAGTGATGACTGACACATGGGGACAACCACTTATGATTGCATTTGACTCCCAGCTCTTACCTTATTGATTATTTTTTATTGCTTTTTACCCCGACCTGCCCATTCATCTGACAGAGACCCACAGGCTGCTCCCTGTTGAGGGAAACTACCTGTTTTCTAATGTATTAATCTTGTTTTCGTTTGTTTATTGTTTTTTTTTAGGGCTGGACGATATGGATGTGTTATTAGTCAATATCAATAATTGATTCGTTTTTTTGTTTTAAATATCTTAAATACTTCCAAACTTGTGGCATTGAACTTTCCTGTAACTGAATTAGACAAACAAAAAATCATAAGGAAATAAAACTAACCTATAATGAAAACTAATGAAAGGCCCAGATGAGACTTTTCCTCTGCCTACATCTCCCAGAATGCTGTGCAGTTCTGTATCAGAGTTCAGTGAATATTCTGTCAGATGTATTATCTATTGATATTGATCATGTGTTACCCTATAACATTGAATGTTTTTAAGCCTAGCTAATTAAATTGCACTCCGTTTCCCAGAATCCATCTGGATTGAGACGTTTTCAGTGTTGGTCTGAGCAGGAAGTTGGGCCCCAAGTCACACAGCCTAGTTCAGCCCCGTTGCTGTGTAAATAAAATGACTTGCTTACTTATTGTTTTGTTGCTGATCTCTATTTTAAATAAATGATGTAATCTGATGTCATTTCCTTTCTAAACGACATTCTTCCCTCTTCGGTTCACTTCTGCGCCCTGATTGGTCGTTAGTTTTTATAAACTCATAATGGAGCATCCCCGCTGCTGGTTGCTTCATGTTGATCCAAACGAGCGGATGAGGATCTGAATGAGTCAGAGCCGAGGTGCAGCGTTTTCTCCGCAGTCCTCCCACAGATGACATGATGAAGAAATGTGAAGGAGGAAGAGTTCATTATTAAATGAGATATGTTGCAGAGTCAACCAGGATCTGACTCACTGCTTAGAATGACGAGTGGAAAGTTAAGTTGCCCAACAGAGAAAAGTTGCTGCATCTCTACTCGGTTATACTTCACACCCAAGTAATCCACCAAAACATTGAGGTTTTGTTTAAAAACACAGAAATAGGTATTAGTCAGATTTTATCATGTTATCAAATTGCTTTAGAGAATTGAAAACAACGGGGATAAAAGCAGAAATGTGTTACAGTTGCCTATCAGTGCGAGTTCAAAGTTGATTTAGTCCTAATAGACGGCCTATTAAAGGCCTCTTATGCTGCAGAACCTAGATTTACATTTAGAAACTGATCAGTGTTCCTCTGAGAACCATTTCAGTAACTTCACAATACGCCGCTGCTGAAGAAAAATGTACTGTAACTCATTACGTTTCCTGCAGAGCATCTGAATAATTCCGGTGAGGCCAAAATAATATCTTTTTAGATGTCAGTACGCAGAGAACCATATTTGGAGTGCTTCTGTGTGTGCTTATTGCACAACACTCCACTGATGAAGAAAAACGCATTGCCACTCATTAAAAGTTTTTAGTTTTATCCTGATAATCTTAAGTCTTCATAAGAAATATAAACTTAATTTATGAAGGTCTGAATAAACTCAAACTGAATTTAGGCTTGTACATTTAGCTTTTCTTTTTCTTCCATTGTCAATTGATAGATATTAAATATGAATCTTTTGTGGTGACTGAAGTAGAGGATCGGTTCTGGACGACATCCGGCCCGTTTCCTCGTTTTCCTCCCACCTTACCGGGTCGCACATGGACGCAGCACGAGTCCACTGATCGGTGCTGTGAACTCTTGAACCTCATTCTCCTCCCGTTCTTTGTCCTCTGCTGCCAACCAGCAAACTGACGCAGACTGATCTCTTTCTTCGTTGCCTCCTCCATCTCTGAAATCCTCCTCCGGCTGGTTGCTAGGCAGCAAGGGGAGAGGTTGATAGTGCTGACGCTGAAAGCCCAGGACCACTTCCTGTAAACAGCAGAGTGGGAGCTGTTTGCGCTCAGCTGCAGGCTGAGACGAGACGGCCCAAAATAACCCGACCCGGCTCTCAGAAAGAGGGGCAGCCATGTTACTTAATGCAAAGTGAATTTTCATAGTGGGCTTAGATGGCTGTTGTAGATGACCACAGGATTTTCCAAAGCCTCTGAGCTGTTTTCTTCTTTAATGCCACAAAGTGTGTTGTTTGAAATGAAGTGGAACATGGCTGACGTTGGGTGTTTATGCAGGAAAACTGGTGTCACTCTGCATATAAAAGGCCGGTTTGTGTGCGCGCTCACTCACTCGACGGAGTGCATTTATTAGTCCATGCGGCTTAATCTGACAAAGCACATCTTTAACTCACGGATTAAGTGGAGACAAACATAAATGAAATGCCTCTATGCTCTCCTCTTCCCTTATTTCCTTAAAGTGATCCATGACCACTGGAACATGTTGGCCTGAATATGTCGTAGTTTTCATATTAACCTAAAAGTCGGCGTTTGGGATACGTAAAAACTCATAAGTTGCTTCAAAAATGTCAAAAATGTTAAATAAAAAATACCACAATATGTCAAGGTCATGCAGGTCGATGTGTTTGTGCCGCAAACATCCTTTCATCTGCAGTTAGATATGTGTTGAACCAAACTAACATGATCGGCTTGTAATCTATGGTTTATTTTATAAACTGGAGCTAATACGATTAGCTAGAGCTAATAAAACTAGCAGGAGCTAAAGCCATTTGCTAGAAATAATGCCATTAGCTAGAGCACCAACATTAGCTGGGTTGTAGGCCATTAGCTAGTGCAAAGCCACCAGCACGCGCTTACGCCATCAACTAAAGCTAACGAAACTAGCAGGAACTAGTGCTATTAGGTAGAGCTAACACCATTAGCTAGAGCTAGTACCTTTATAACAATATCTAATGTTATTAATTGGAATTAAAGCCAGCTAGAGCTTACATTGTCTATTACATTAGCTTGAGCATATGCCATTAGCAGGAGCTTATGCCATTATCTAGAGCTAACTACATTAGCAGAGGCTAACACCATCAGCTATAGAAATAAAACAAATTGGAAGATAATGAATAGGCATATAAATTGACAATGAAACATCTTTTAATTTTGCAACACGATTCTTGAGAAAAAAAAGTCTTGGTCCTGATGCTAACTGTAAACATCTAGAGTTAGAAATTGGAGCTCTATTTCTAGGTTAGCATTTCCAAGCAGCAGCAACATAAACACCAGCTTTTTTCAGCCTTCTCTCCGTTTTATCCTTCTGTTTTCTCCTATTTCTACGTTCTCTTTCAACACGCTGTGGTTCACATTTAAACGGATGATCGATACTCAATGCTCAAAAATTACTTTACTGGCTGGACATCAGCGACCCTGGATGCATTGTAGCATAAACAACTTGTCAACGTCTGTGTTTGAATTAACGGCAGCTCTCCTCTGTCCCGTCTCAGCTTTGTGGAGGTGAAGATGACCACAGCACGGTACCGGCCCACCTGGGAGTTGGCCGTTGACCCCCTGGTTTCCTGTAAACTGTGCCTTGGAGAGTTTCCACTGGAGCAGATGACCACCATCACGCAGTGCCAATGTGTCTTCTGCACACTGGTGAGTTTTACAGATTTTGTCACATTTAAGCTAAGTGCGCTAACTGTTTACAAAGTTAGCTAAAGCATTAAAGCGCTAAGCTAAATTTAGCTTGGTTACATGCACTTCAGAATTTATCCAAAACATTGATTTAGGTGAAGCTACTAAAAGTGAAAAATGAATTGTGCTATTAGTGCATTCAAATCTAACTGGAAAAAATAACTTAAGGGAAACTGAGTGTGCTAATAGTTTACCAAAATGCTAAAACTCTAAACCAAAAATTAGCTCCGCCATTAGCACATTTGTGGTTTATCACATAACATCCTAATAAAATACATTAATGATAAAATGTGAAAAAGATCTTGGTTTATGATCACTTGTGGCTTATCCAGACATATTTCCGTATTGTTAATGAAGCAATGTGACATTTTAACACGGTGAAAACCACAAAAATAGTTTCTTTAAACTCTGGTTTATCATCTGATGTTGCAGAAAGAAAGTGACATCCGTTGGCTTTTGCAGCCTAACCAAGAATAAGCTCTAAATTTAGCTGCCATTTCCTCAAACCGGCTGGCAACAGCGGTTACCAGAGTTCACTCACCGCAGATTATGACAGAGGCCAGAGACACTGTAAACATGTCTAAGCTGAGCTTTGCTATCTGATATTTGATATCTACTATTTACTTTTTCAATTTTTTCTAATCTAAAAGAAGTTAAATACAGGCTGAAGTTAAATTAGACCAGTTTTCCTGGCTGTGGACGCTCTGGTTTCACAGCCAGAGGATTTTGGAGGATTTCCACTGGAAACATGAGGTGAAAAGGTTTGTGAGGTGTGAATACTTTTTACGCAGCGCTGACCTTTGGTTGTGTTTCTTATTTTCAGTGCCTGAAGCAGTATGTGGAGCTCCTGATAAAAGAAGGCCTTGAAACTGCAATTAGCTGTCCTGACTCTGCCTGCCCTAAAAGAGGACATTTGCAGGAAAATGAGGTAAAAATCAAAACTGTCATCACCAAAAATGTTTTTATTTTAGTCGGTGTCGGCCCAAGGCATAAGCAAACTAAGCAGCTGCTTAGTGTCTCAAAAAAGGACTTATCCTTCAGGGAGGGAGAAAAGAAAGAGGAAGAATAGAAAAAAGCCAAGATAAAGGTTTGTTTTAATGTGCCTTGGTAATTAATGTAATGTAAGAGATTAGTAAAGCTGCTAATAGAAAATTAGCTTGATAGCCTGGAACGGTCCAGTTCAACAGCCAAACATTAATGCTGCGTCTTTGTGTTTGTGTGAAACTGAGTTTAAACTTTAAATGAGTTGATTCTCATGGTGGCTCTGAATATTTCTGAGGTATTTTTGGCTTCAAAACGCTATTTGATAACATTTGCTAACAATAATTCAAACTTCTCAATGTTTGATATTGTCTAGCAAAATGTTTTTACGTCAGGCTACAAGCTGCTACATGATGAGCTGCTCTAGGCTGGAGTTGGGATTTGTTGTTTGCTGCAACTTCTAAGTTATGTGAAAATCATTTAAAGGCTCAGAATCAACCCGGTACCGGTACCGGTCCACATTCTCAGGGGAGAAAGACTCACCTGGTATAAATTAAAATTTTAGCTATTGGAGTTACTCTTAAGATAAATTTATTTAATTTAAGAATGTCATAAATATGTGTGTAGAGCTGCACTGATTGCAGTTTTCTGGCCGATCCCTGGTTACCGATCTTTAAAGAACCTGACCTGTCGATTTTGATTTTGGCTGATATGAATTTTTTTTGTCTGAAATGTCGCTAAATATAGCAAGAAAGTCAGTGAGTTGGCAACAGTGGGGTGAATATTGTTAACTGTAAACGTTCAGACCTGACCTGGTGGGTCAGCCTGTCAGTCAAACCTCTGACTGCAGAGCAGAAGAGGACAGAGATGATTTATAAATAAAGATTAGGGGATTAGATCAGCTTCATGTGTAAGTATCGGCCAATCACAATCCCCCAAAATTCAGGAAATTGGCGCCCAGAATCGACTGGTTGATAAATCAGTTGGCCAATAAATGTATCCTATGTTATACATGTATATAATGTAAACAGCACTGCCTGATATGCAATAAGTTTATAGCAGGTGTGTGAATGATCTAATGATCGGACTGCTGATTTCAGCCGGTCCACATAATTTTAGTCCATATGTGGTCATTTGTGTTTATGTTGCGTCCAATTTATATGAATAATAAATAAGCAAAGGTGGGTTGTTAGTGAGTTGTGTGATTGCTTAGTTCAGTTTGATCGAGTTGGAAGACATCTGGTGTACCTCAAGGCTGTGTTCTCAGTCCCTTGCTTTTCACATAATGGGGAAACCTGATGGTAACACACTCATTCATATCAATGATTAGTTATTGGTTTGATTTGAAAAGGAGCCTCAACAATTTCATCTCACTAAGCGTTTTTTATTGTCACATTTAAATTATTTAAGATCATTAAACTAATTTTAGTACCAAATAAAGATATCCTGCTTTAATGCAAACTATTGGACTAATATCTGATATTATTGTTGCTGTTATGGCCAAAAGCTGATATTTACCTGTATTATATGACTTAAATACTGTATATATTTCCTAATATTTTTGAGACCTAGATATTAATAATTATTTAGTGCTGGGCAGTAAAGGGAAAATAATGCAGTGAAGAATAACTGAAAACCACCTGTATTTCTTCTCTTTTCTCACTCTTTGTGGCAAACCCGTTGCCATAGCAACCGACTTACAACAGCTTTATTAGTATATCAGGATTCAAAAACACGCAAACAGTTCCCCACGTAAAGAACAGATCATTCAGTCCGTTACAGTTTCATGTTTTCAGGCTTGATGTTTATTGAATGATTGTTAATAAATGATCAGATTCTGCAGCGCATCTCCATGTTAAGGTTGTCAAAGTCAAGCTAGCATAACTGACCTACTTCCCTCACCATTTGTTTTATTTTTTATTAAAAATTTTTCCTGACCTTCTTATCTGATTGTCTAATTAGCTGCAAAGCACTGCATCCTTTTTTTTCTTTATGTCATGCGTATATTTAAGCTTTAGCGCGCTGTGTTGACAACCTGACGGCTAGTCATCGTCAGCTAGCTGCTTTTTGCCCTCCAGCAGGCGGCTGGGGACGTGTCGTCACATTGCAACCTGTTACATCCTTCTAAAGCTGCTGCTCAGCTCCGTCCGTTCTGTGTGGGTCGGATCCGCTGGGTTCTTTACTGCGCCTCAGAGGCTCGTCGTGGTTCTGCCCACCGCAGCATTATGTTTCTGATCAATTAGCGTCTGATCAACTTGCTGCTGATGAAACCCCAGCTACTCCTGCCAGTCTTTCTCTTCTCTCAGCAGGTCCTTCGCTGTGAAATTGATTCTTCTTTACAAAGCCTGAATGTTCGATGCATCGACCACTAAATGAGGCTAACCCTGTTTGCTCCACCGGGACGCTCCTCTCTCTATTTCCTCCCACAAAATAAGAATCAGATCCAGGGATGGACTTAGAATTTACTGCAGTGATAAAAAAACTAAATTTCTTTAGGTAATAAGTAAAAAATGTAATATATTGTTCTTGAAAAACATTCTCATCTGAAATATGCAGCATCGTATTAGGGATATTATAGATAGAAAAGAAAAACGGAGGAGTAAATTTTGGTCAAAAATCTCAGAAATTTTGAGGCTTATCTAAAAAATTTCTAGAAAAAACATTTAAATTTTGAGCTCCAAAAGTTAAGTATTTGCATTAAAAAAATCAGAAATTTCCAAATTCTTTTCTTGGAAATTTGTGAGCTTAAGCTCAACATTTCTGAGTTTGAAAAGTTGAAAATTTGCTACAAAATCTGAAACTTTGAGAAATTTTCTAGAGAAAACTTGGAAATTTATGAGGAAATTTGAGTTTTCCCTTCAATGAAGCTCAGAAAATTTTCAAAAGTCTAAAATTTTCAACTTTTTAAACTAAGAAATTTGTGTAAATAATCTTCACTGATAAAATGGTGAGTAATATCACTAAGCTGCACACAGTCATGCCACTTAATCATATTTTCTAATTTACTGTTTTATATTGAAGCTCTCATTGAACAAAAAGGGAAGAAAATGGCAAAAAATAAAATTTCCAGTCATACCTTGAGACTTTTTTTTATTATTTAGCATCAGTAACTAAAATTTCTCTTGATTTCAGAAGCAAGAAAATAGCAAAACTGGAGTTTAATAAGATGATATTCGTGAAATGATGGATGTATTTCTGTGTAAATAGTCAGAGCAGCTGAATAATTTCCTCCTCTTCTCTGGTCTGCCTGCAGATCGAGTGCATGGTGGCGACGGAGATGATGCAGAGGTACAAGAAGCTTCAGTTCGAGCGCGGTGAGTCGCTGCAGGTTTTATTTATTCCTGGACTCACCTGGATTCATACAGGTGCTTGAAAACCTTGAAAATGCTTGAATTTCAATCACGTGTTTGGAAAGTTCTTCATAATCAAACTGCACAGTTTTGTAATAAAGTGTAATCTGACGTTTGATTAAAGGCTTGAATTTTGAACTGAACCCAGATATTTTCATACGCTGTATAAAAAGACGGATCATTTTTTCTCACTGTCTGAAGTTAAATCAGACTAAAATTTCCTTATTTGTGGCCAATAAGAATTTGGTTATCTTGTATTTAATACATTAAATGTAATTGAAAATAAATTGACACACTTAAAAACATGCAATTTTGTTATATGTTAGTTTAGAATAGATTACAACACATTATTAAAAACTACGCCTGTCAAAATAAGCATTAAATCAATTAATCGTCTAATAAGTTAAAATAAATTTTCAGCTGTTGCTTTGGTCTCATTAAGCCTCTTTTTTGAAGGACATTTTGTTTTACAGACTCCGGTACCCATTGTTTGTTTATTTTTTATATTTACATGTTTTCTTTTTGTTTGAAACTAAAATGTATTTATCTGTGAGAGAACTTGCATTATTTTTTCTATTATCATTTGTCGCAATAACCTAGATTAAGATTATATTGTTTTTATCTCCAAGCTGCGATGCTGGAAAAGTTTGAAAACTTACCTTTGAAATGCTTGATTTTTTTATTCTTTTTGTGGATTTTTACTTTTTTCGTCTGTAAACCAAAAAGCCTCAGAGAGACGAACGTTTTTGTTTAATTTGGTTTGGATCAGAACAGCCAGAACCTTTTTCTGCCTCAGACCGAGCCGGACGTGCTTCTCGGGTTCTCGGGGTTCTTGGCAGAGAAAACAGGGAAAGAAGCAATAAAATGGAAGAACAACAATCCGTGAACTTTGACCCAGTAGGAAAAGAAAAATTGTCTTTGGAGACGGATGCAAATATTTGAAATAGTTTGTAGAAGGAGTGGAAGAAAGTTTATTTATCGACCAGCAGAATAACAAATGTTTCTGTGTTTTACTGACATATTTGGACATTTAGAGATTTAATATTAATTTAAACTGTAATGAAGTGCCGGAAACATTCTTTAAATGCTATTTAAAAAGCATTTTCAGCTGAATAAGTTACCTAAATATTTATTCAGCTTTAAAATAACACATCACAAATGACTGCATCGCATTTCGTTCACATTATAAATAATTATTGTGGAATTTGAAGGTTTGCTGTATGATGGAGGATTTAGGGCAAAGCTGAGGAAACAATATTTATAAGAAAAAAAGTTGTACAATAAAGTAATATTACGTAATAAAGTGTTACAATATAAAAATAAAGTCATAACATTGTGAGAATGAAGTCATATTACTTAAAGTAAAAAATAAAGTCGTAATAATATGAGAAGTTGTGACAATGCAAAGATAATGTAATAATACAAAAAAGTCGTAATAATGTGAAAAAGTTATATTACTGTTGCCTTTAATACGACTTCTCTTGTAGCATTACGAGAAAAGTTGTAATAATGAACAGTAAGAATGCATGGATAATCTCATAATAACGCAAGAATAGTCACAATAATCTGAAAAAAGTCTTATTACTGTTTTAATAATTACGACTTTTCTCTTGTTACTTCGAGAAAAGTTGTAATAATATGAGAAAAGTCACAATATACGAGGGTAAAGTTGTTATGAGAATGAAACCTGATGACGGCCCAATGAAATCCTGTAAAGATGGACTGAAAATAAAGAAACTGGATTTTCCTCAGCTGGTTGGCGGGTCGGGTGCATTGACCTTCTAACTTTCTCCTTCATTAGGAAACATTTTAGTTTTTCTTTTCTGCAGTGATTAAAACAATATTCATTTAGATTTTAAACAGTGATGTATTTTACTGCTGTGGCTCCAGAGGTTCTGTTGGACCCGTGCAGGACGTGGTGCCCGTCCTCCAGCTGCCAGGCCGTCTGCCAGCTGAAGGAAACCGACTCCCCGGCTCTGCCCCAGCTGGTCCAGTGCGCCGTCTGCGCCCTGGAGTTCTGCTCCGCCTGCAAGGCCGCCTGGCACCCGGGGCAGGCCTGCCAGGAGAGCAACCCGCCCATCGCCTCCTTCCTTCCTGGGGAAAACAGGTACCAGCCCCAAAACAACAACTAATAGTCTAAAGCTCCCTACTAATGCGTGGACAGAAATAAATATCTGTTCAAATTTACAGCAACATTCAATTTGTAGATGTGGAACTTTTACAAAAAAAGTTTGTAAAACTTTTTTGGTAATATTCTGACTTTAAAATAATTATTTTTATTTTGTACTTATAATCTGCAAATAATAATTCACATTATTTTACAGCACATTCTAAAATGATGTGCTTTTATTTTAAAAGTGAGTTAACTGGCTTCCTGCTGGTTTCCAGCTCTTTCTACAAGAACGAAGAGGACGACGCCCCCATCAAGCGCTGCCCCAAGTGTAAAGTCTACATCGAGAGAGACGAGGGCTGCGCCCAGATGATGTGCAAGAACTGCAAACACGCCTTCTGCTGGTACTGCCTGGAGTCCTTGGATGTGAGTTGGCCTCGTTTTACCTTAAAGAGAAAGTATTAGGTTTTATGGTTTTGTTCTTCCATTTGGGAAGCGCTTAAAAAGAAAAGATAAAAACACCCAGCTGTTTTTGACAAGTTTATGCTTTTTGGTGTCTTCAAAAATCTACTAATTACTCACTGTTAGGTTTTGTGTTTTTGAATTATGGGTCACCTTAAAAAAAATACAATTGGAGAAAATAAATGAACTGGTCAGGGAAGATTAAAATTTTCATTTCGGTTCATTGGAAGAGATAAATTTTATTTTGGATTCTTCAGCTGGTTGCATGAGGAGACATCTAGACGTCTTTAAGGCTGCTAATGGTCGCTATTTAACTCTGTGTGTGTGTGTGTGTGTGTGTGCGTGTGCGTGCGTGTGTGTGTGTGTGTGTGTGTGTGTGTGTGTGTGTGTGTGTGAGTAACAGCACCACTTCAGGCTGATAAAAAAAGACAAAGNTGTGTGTGTGTGTGTGTGTGTGTGTGTGTGTGTGTGTGTGTGTGTGTGTGTGTGTGTGTGTGTGTGTGTGTGCGTACCAGGACGACTTCCTGCTGATCCACTACGACAAAGGGCCGTGTCGGAACAAACTGGGCCACTCCAGGGCGTCGGTGATCTGGCACAGAACACAGGTGAGAATGTTTTCCTGTTCCTACACTTGATGTTCTTTCCTTATGTGTTTCTCTGATGTTGTGGAGTTTATCTGATTTAGACACATTTTAGTAACTTGTGGTGAATGAACAGGCAAAACAATAAACTTCATTTAAATTGCAACAATTTACTTAAGAGCTGTAAAATTGTACGCTGTAAAAACTTTTAGCTGTAAAATTAACAACCCTGAACAAAAAGATCCAAACAACCTGATTCCAAATTAAATCTGGTGCCTCCAGATCAAGTTTTTACATATTTTTGGGATGGAAAAGAAAGGCGGCTTCACTCCAGCGCCCCTGGTGGCTGGATGACTGAACTGCTATATACTTGGTGAATTTGGCTAAATATCTGAAGTTAATTTATTTATTTCCATGTGGCGCTCCTGCTGGAGATCGGAACTAGTACTTTGTATAAACAGTAAAGAATTATTGACTTAAAACAAACTCATATCTTGCTGAAAAGTTAGATTTGATTTATTTCATGCTTCCTAAGATATTTGCACTAGAATTAGACCAAAATACTTGGTAAGATTTTGTATTTTTGCAGTGTTTAAATCATCAGACTGAATCTAAATGAGATCAAGATGGGCTTTGACTAGACCCAGGACTTCTTTTCCAGTATCACTGTTTTGAGTCGTTGTCATGGTGAAGCATCCAGCAGACGGTTTCCTCTGACTCCTCAATCTGGCTTTAATTATCAAACATCTGTGGATCCTGCTAACTTCCTCCAATTTTAAAGTTTTACTGACTTTCAGAGAGTAGCGTAAAGTAAACTCAGGAGAAGGAATGTTCTTCGATCTCCCACAGATGGTTTTATTTCTGAAGTTTCACCTTCGGAGTTTGGCGTTGTCTATTCAGAGCGCGGTGCGTCACCGTGTCCGACGTACTTGCTATTTTCCGACATTAGCATACACATTGGCATCTGTTCTGAGCGGGCCAAGCTGAGTCATGTGGTTGTAGCTTTCTCCCTCCGTCGGCTGCTTCTCATCTCCCCCAGAAACGAGAAATGTTCCAGGATGAACGTGTTTGCATGGCAGCAGAGTCTCTGAATAATCTAAACCAGAGAACAGCGTCTAGACCGGCTAACAGGTCCAATATGTGCTTCACAGGAAGAAAGAGTTTGTTTACCAGAAACACAAATAAAACGCTGACAAATGATTAACAGTCCTAAATATGTCCTCCTCTCTCCAAACAGCAGGAAAACATGTTTCAGTTCCAAGTCGTCTTTTCTTCTTGTTCCCTAAGTTGTTCATTTTGTTGTGCTTTGGTTCCCCCTTGTGGTTAATTAAATAAGTTGCACTAAAGCACTAAAAAAATTAACTGCTTGAGAAATTAAAAGA
Source organism: Alfaro cultratus (assembly GCA_903066825.1). Lineage (NCBI taxonomy): Eukaryota > Metazoa > Chordata > Actinopteri > Cyprinodontiformes > Poeciliidae > Alfaro > Alfaro cultratus. The sequence goes on along the minus strand of CAEFZX010031371.1, from coordinate 36,528 downwards.
AGCTCAATAATTTCCATTTGCATGATTTATTGTTTTTCTCTTTTCTACCTGAGAAACGTCTTCAATCTGGTGTTTTGTTTTTTTATGAAGAACAGTTTTGTTTACATAGACTTCATAATTAGTTTTTACTTGTTGTTTCTGTTGTTTTTTTATTTTGGATATTTAAATTGTCTTCCAGTTCCAGACTTAAATGCTCATTAGGATTTAAAGTTTATTGATCTTTGAGAATATGTTTGTGGATTATTACTCCAGTGAAAATGGTCTCAAAACAACAATATTATCGTTTGTCACATTAACATTTGCTGTAAAATTGCGATATATAGTCTGAAAAAAGCTGGAAATTTAATTTTTTTTCTAAATTTATCCTTTATTCTTTTATTTACATCGGCATTCTGCAATTGTTAAAATCCTAAAAATCCAATTTTTTCCTCAGTTGAGCAAAAATAAAACTAACTTAGAGCCACAGCTGTTACATGATCTTGTAATTTTTTATGAAGATCTACAGTATGAAATTTATTATTTCTTCAAAACTGCCATTTTATTTCTATATTTTGGTTTTGAAATAGACAAAATATATTTAGAAAGCAAAAAGTTTCCCAGCAAATAAAGAAAAAAGGATCTAAAAACACTACTGGTAGTTTTTTTTTTGGTCTCATTCTGTGGTGGACATGCAACAAAAAATGGAGAAATACTAAACTCTGCCTTAGTTTATTACATTTATATTAATAAACTTTTGTTAATTTGTTATAATTTTTAGCCAAAGATTATTAGGAGACTTTATGAATATTAATTTCCCTCCTTTTTTCATTTATTTACTTATTCCTTTCTTTCCTTCTTAATTTTCTTTTCTTTTTTTGTGTCCAGATTTATTTTCTGTTATGCTGCTGCAGTAGGGAAATGAGAAATGAACAAGGATTTGGTTTTAACTTCCCTCTGCTGCCCCCTGCTGCCCAATGCTAACAACTGAACATCGCAAAAGAATATCTTTGAAAAGTTCATTTATTTCCATGATTAAATTCAAAAAGTGACTCTCATAAACTCTACAGACTCCTTCCACACAGTAATATAATTCAAGTGGTTATTGAAGGTAATGAAAACCTAGAACTCAGTTTCTCAGTGAATTTAAATATTTCATCAGACCAAAAAAAGTTATTAAAGCATAAAAATGTTCTCAGACTTACAGCTTGTCATTAAATCCACTCAGCACTTGGTTGGGGCTCCTTTTGCATTAATTCCTGCATCAGTTTGTAGTTTTGCTGAAATGTTTGTCAGTTCACTCCTTCCATCTTTGTATTGAATTTTCACACAGAGAAACTAAGATACCAGCAACAAGCTTTTAGATTTATCTTTCTTATTCTTAGGTTGGATCTGTTGGGGGTTTTGTTTTGCTTTGTTTTGTTGTTGTTGTTTTTTTACATGATTTTCTGTCCCAGAAAAAGAAAGCTTTTTCTTTTTTTTTGCGAAATTTTGTCTGTATTTATTTTAAAAAACAATTTTTTAAAAAGTTAGGTCTTTAAAAATGCCAACAAATTTCCTAAAGCAGGAATTTACCTATTATTACAATTTGTCTTTTTTTTTTCCAAGAAGTTGTGAAACATTTGCAGCTCTAAAGAAGTTTTATTTGGTTCCTCTGATAATAAAAATGACTCTATGTTGTAAAGGTTGCAAACCACAGATCTAAGATCATTTTCTGAAAAACAGAATTAAACAGATTAATGAATCTAAATCCTGTGAGGAACGTTTAAGGAAGAAAACATTAATTTACGAGAATGAAGTCGGAATATTTCGAGAATTAATTAAATAAGACGCAACAATACGAGAAAAGTCATTATATTAGGAGAATGAAGTATTCATTTTTTGCCTACACAAAATGTTAAAAATTGTTGAGCGTCTGGTGAAGTTAAACTTCACTTTTTAACACATCAGGATCAGATTATTATCAGCAGCAGAACTTTGAAACGATTCAAATCACAACAGATCTGAATAACGAAGCTTCGTTCTCATTAAAAACAGTTTTATCTGGTAATATTGCATCTATATTTTACTAACAGACTTTATTCTATCTAAATAAAATCACTTTTTGAATGTAGTTCTTGACAAAAAGACACTTCCTAAAGATATTTGAAATGCTGCTGCTGTTTTTAAGATGTGTTGTTTCCTGTCAGGTTGTGGGGATCTTCGCCGGGTTCGGCCTGCTCCTGCTGGTCGCCTCGCCCTTCCTCCTGCTGGCCACGCCCATCGTCCTCTGCTGCAAGTGCAAATGCAGCAAAGGCGACGACGACCCGCTGCCGACCTAGACGCCCCGCGGCGACGCGTCGCATCTTCTTCCCATCGAGTTTCACCACTTTTCCATTCTGTTTTCCTCCCACCAGCTTTGAGAGAGCTTCATTTTTCCGAGCTGGGCCTGAAGCAGCCGCCGCTCTGCATGAGGAGGACAGAAAAGACGCCGTTCCTCCGCTGAGACGTTGGGAAAACTTTGGACGGTTTGTGAATGCGAAGAACGTCTGCTCTTCTTTTTGTTTTTTTTTTGGGTGTTGTAATTATTTTGGGCGGATGCGAACATTTCCTGGTCTGCTGAACAGACGCCTTCGCCGCCCGTAGAAGGACTTCTACCTTTTTGCTCTGTAAACACTAAAGCTCTCCCTCACTGCAGCGGTGTCCAAACGATTCGGCAGGGGGGCCAGAAACGGCATGTTGGAAATACTTTTTACTATTTTTGTATTTCATTACTATTGCAAAAAATATCTTATGTATTTTCTTTTCCTGATAGGCAGTAAAGTCAACATGATAGCAGTCAGATTTTTAAATTACTGTATATTAAAAATATAAAATGGTTTTGCAGGTTTGGAAGATAAAAAAAACAAAACATTATTCTAAATTTTTCAAGTTGATATTTTTCTACATTTTTTTGTTGTTTTCAAGGTAACACATTTTCCCAGAAGTTATCAAAATAAATAATTATGATGTTAATGATGAATTGTTTACCTATCTAAGGGAGCAATTTTTATTTTAAAATAAACGAAACTTCAGTTAAAATTATCACCTGTAATCAAGGATTATATTTATTCAAATTCTAAAATATTTTATTTAATATTATTAGATTTTGCTGGACGATAAATTGTCCCAGAAGTTATCGTGATAAATGATAATATTGTTGCTTTGAGACCATTTTCAATAACAAAAACAAGGTAACACTTTCTCTAATATGAGTAAACTTTAAATTCTAATTAATGTTTGTCACTGGAATATTTTAAAAATCCAAAAGAAATAAGCAAAATAATACAAACAACAAATTAAATGAAAAATTGTCCTTCAGAAAAAGGGCTAGTTGAGACTAATTGCTTTTTTCATCCAGTTTTTAGTAGAAAAAAAAAGAAAATAGAAAAATGATAATTAATGCAAATGGAAATTATTGAGTTTGTTTTAATTTTTCATGCGATAAATTGATTTATTGCGAGAGGCCCAGTCTTTTTAGCAATAAGAAGATTTTATGGCTTCATATTGAAGAGTTTATTAAACAGTAATAAAGACATTTATAACCCCAGTTACTAATAAATAAATTAAAAGCAAAAATCTTTTAATACATTTTAAGATTTCACCCTAAAATAGTTTTCAAATCCGTATCCACCGCCTGATCTAGCAAACCAAATTCAGGTTATTGTTGAATTGTGATAAAGGGCCACTGAAAATCATTTCAAGGGCTGTGAATGGCCCCCGGGCCGCACTTTGGACACCCCTGCCTTACCGCCTCACTCGATGTAGCTCCACAGATTCAGCCGGTAGCAGAGGAGAGCTGCGCCACGCATGTCAGCTCTCTGTACAGCACGTCCTCTCGATGATGTCAATGTTTTATAATCTTGCGCTTTTAATAGAACCGTGCTGAGAGTCGTGTGTCTTGTATATTACAGTCTTTTTTCCAGCTGTTAGACGTATTAAAGAGGATTGCCACTCAAATCTAATAAAAATATTGGGGGGTTTTTTGTGGTTAAAATAAAATTTGCCCCCAGCTGTCTTGCAGGGGCGTGTCTAGATTTTCTTTTCTTGGGGGGCCATGCAGGAGCACAAACTGTAAAATTGCAATTTCATAAACGTTGGGGCAAACCTTGAATATTCAAACTATTTATTTACCAAAACACACAGATCTGCTCAGCATAGATTTGTTACAGTGGTTAACCACATGATTAGCCTGTTTTAGCTTAGCATAGCTTAAGTGTATAAAACTCTGTTTTTAGCGCCGTTAAGCTAACTCTGTTCAACTTATCAACTTAAAGTCAAAATTACTGACTAAAAATTGCAAATAACTTTCATTTCCTTCTTTGGTCCTTTATGAAGTTTTTTGTGTAGTTGTATAAAGCTGATTTTTCACATTATTATTATTATTATTATTATTATTATTATTATTATTATTAACATTATATAAGTCAAACTGCCAAATGAACTAGAAATGAAAATTAGCCACTTGGCTATAATCTCTTGTTAATTAATAGGAATGATCCATTTTTGCAAAATAAAATTTTAAAAAATATATTAATTGCAGTAGGTGCATTTCTGTCATCTGCTGACAATTATTTAAGTAACTGATTATTGTATGAATTATTTTGACCAATGGATAAAAAAATTGGCACATTTGGCAAATTTTTCATTTAATCACATAAGCCTTTTTTTAACACAATATTTGAAGTAATTCTATTACTTTTTTAAATAAAACAATAATGTTATTGCCTAAAATGAAATAACATAAATTTCTTTCATTTGCAGTAAAGGATCCATCTGCATCTAAAAAATGTTGACTATCTTCTGGATTAATAAATGGATAGCAATAGTTGCTTTAATTTTTAAAGAATTTTAATTTTTACAGGTGAAAGTAAAACTGCAACTTGAGGATTTACAAAAGAGATTTTTTCATCTTAAATGCTAATTGTTTATAAACTTTGTATAGTTTTGGTTCAATCACTGTTCTGTGTTGTTCTTTCAGCAAATGGCCTTTTTATGCTCCAGCTAACAATTAAACGCTTACCAAATTAGTTGATGATTACTTCAGTAATATTGAATCATAATTAATTTAGTTAATATGCTTCACCCATTCTACTGATATGGAGTCTATGTAGAATATGAGGGTAGCTGGTCCCCCCCCCAGCCACCCTGTGGCTACGCCCCTGCTCTCTGAAACTGAGTGGCGCTCCCCTTTAAGTTTAGCAGAAACTTATCATCTCAGAGGACTTTGTATCCACATTATTGTGGAAAGATTTTAGGCCTAAGTTGAAAGTTTAGCCAAAAAGAAAGTGAAAGCCTTAAAAGGCCTAAATCAGGCAGCCCTCCCGGTGCATTAGAGGTAAAAATCCTCGGATGCTAATCAGCCCAGGGAGCATGTGTTGCTAAGGCATTGTTGACGAGCCCTTTACTGTAAGTTGATTCTATGATGTCATCAGTGTGTTGTCATTGTGTGAAAAAAGGAAAAAGGTTCCTAAATAAAACGTTTTCAGCCATCTTTGTTTATGAAATCCTGCACACTTACAGGAGTTGGCGATATTACCATAAAGCGATGAAGAAGTCTGATGTGTAAATATTAAAGAATGCTGCACTATTTCATCATTGCAGTCACAGTTAACTATGTACCACTACAGATTTCTTGAATAACACCAAGGCAAAGCATTTTAAGAGGTGGACAAAGTTCTGTGCTAAGATTTAGCAGAAGCTAACTGTAAATGCTAACTTTAGTTCATTCTGTCCTTGAAATACTGCAACTTAAATTTGACATAATTTTTATGTTCTATAACGCCCTCAGACATTGTATTTATATGTTTATATCTTGTTCACTACTGTCTGTTTTATTATGTTCCTATTTTTGTCTTAAATAAAGTTATTGAGGTGAAATAGAGAACGTGACGAGACGTAAGCAGTCTCCAGCCACTTCTAAATAAGAGCATGAACACAGAGGTGTCAAAAGTTCTCACATTAAGTAGAGGTACAGATAAAATATTCTAGTAAAGTACAGCTTGAACTGTTTTACCCAAAAGTAAAAAAGTACAAATCTTGAAATGTATTCAAGTGCAAAATCATTTTAAATGATTTTCATCTTCAAGAATACAAAATTACTCTTGATAAATGTAAAAGACTTAAAACGTTCTAGTCATACAAAATGCTTTTTTTTTCTTTAGCTGATAACATGCTCTGTGTTGGTAAATACTTGAGTATTTATCTTCATGATAAATACTCAAATAAAATACAAATACCTGAAAAATCTACATCCATGCTGGAGGATCCAAATTGTCTGTAAATGTCCTGGGATGCAGAGCTGCTGTGGACTGAATAATGGATCTGGCTGAAGGCTGAGGGTCTCAGTTCCTCACAGCTGAAGTTGGTGATGATCTGCACAGCGCTGGATCCTGACCAGGAAATAAAGATCAGTTAGTTCAGAAACATCACAACCACAAGAACTTCATGTTTTGCATTGAATTAAATCCAAGCTAAACTTTTAATTAAGATCTTTTTACTTATATTTGCATAAATTAATCAAAAATGTATTTCAGAAAGCTTTATTGTATATTTTAAATAAGCATGAATAAAATTATATTATTTAAGGATGGATCAAAAGAGATGGAGAGTCAAGAGTTTTGGTAAACTGATACATTTAGATAATTATTTGGGATTTATTGTGATTTGGTACTCTTCACCCTCCATACATCAGGACTGGAGCAACAGTTTAGCATTAAGCTTTGAAAATGTTTATTTTCCAGGAACAAGCCATTTTATCGCTATATATATATATATAGATATATATATTTTTTTTTTTTTATTTTTTATTTTTTTCACTGTTTCTCCATTTTATTCTAAAAGCTGTATTAGAGATGAACTGGTTTGTTCTTAGAAAAATTTCATTTTCAAAACTTAAATATTTTCTCCGTCCTACATTATAAAATATAAATAAATACATATAAAATTTTACTGTTTCTCTAAATTATTCTAAAACTACATTAGGGATAAACGATGGATAAAACACATAGTGCTATTAAGATTAGTTTTATTAGAGGTTCAGATTTGGACTGCTTTTTGCAGCTGCGCAGGTTTTACGGTTTCTGTCAAATCTGGCAACCTTGCCGAATGGCGCCATATTTAGTTTTTTATGAGGGTGAGGCGCATGCGCTCTGCCGGATAGAAATGTGGCGCAGTTTCTACGTAAGCGTTTGAGATAAGAGGCGACTCTCACTGAGATATGAAACCAGCTTTCTAATACTCGTCCATTCTGGAACCCGGATTTAAAAACTGCTTTTCCTGATCTGGACGCCCGGCCCGAATTAGGCGCCTTAACTCACCTGCTGAGGTGAAGCTAAACTGGGCGCCATGTTGAAATCGCTGCATTTGTTATTCGGTAAGTTAGTTTTTTGGAAACCTTATTCGAAGTTGTTTGTTTTGTCCTGATGAAGTTATTGAAGCCATTTTTTGTTTTTGGCAGAGCGAACCGAACATGGCGGCCCTGAAATATCAAGAACGACCAAACGGTAAGGACAGGAAGACCAATACCATGTTTGGAAATAGAACCATTGCACTCCGGAAATGAAGGGGCAGCTGTTTGCCATGTTATCAGCGATCTCTCGTTTTTATTTTCATTTGAAATCTGTGATATCTTCACCTTTAGAAAAGCATACATTTGAACTTCCCTCTTTTATTTATTTCAGCTCAGTTCTTAAATTCTGTAGCTTTCTGTGTACTTCTAAATCTTCTCCTTAGTTCCGTCTTTACTGCCTCTAGTGGCGTGGGGATGGTAACACAACTAACATACCATATCGTTAATCAGAATACCACAAAGTCTTTATTATTTATCATTAATTTCGGCATTACTCGCAGCAGCACCCTACACTTACCCCACCAGCGATAAGCGTGTCGTATAATGATGGATGGGTTTTATTTTTCCCCTCCATGGGCTGCCATCTGAAAGCATCTTATGTAACGACTACATAAGCGTGATTGACAGCGGTAAGACTCGCCTCCTGGCTCTGGTTGGTTGTTTTTGGTGTTTTATTTTGATGGCAATAGCAGTTGGAGGAGATCAATCTTTCCACAGATTATTTTTCTCATAAACTGTCACAACATGGAGACAATAAAAAACATATTTTTATAAAAGTTATGTGCTGCAGCTTTAAATTTTCAGCAACAGAACAGATTGAACATTTGTAATTTTTCCCGTTTCTGGTTGTTGACGTTTAGCAGGCGGTGTTCACATCTTCAGCTTGCATCAGGCGTCTTCTCTTCATCCTGGGCAGCTCTGTCTGTTCTTGTGCCGCTCTTTGTGCTCATCAGACATGTGTCAGCCTTTTGTTAAGGTCTGCCAGAGAACAGGTTGTTCTCTCCCTCTCCTCTCTGCCTTTGTGTCGACTTCCTGCCAGATGCTGGATCGGGAGCATTAACAAGACAACCCTGAAAATGAAAGTGCAAACGCTCGTCGATACATCATCCCCTCGCCAGCTGCTCTCTGCTTGGAAGTCTCTCCGCCAATCGCCGGGCGAGACCACAGGAAGTTGCCATCTGCGGGCGCCATAGCGACAGAGTTTGTGGATGTGCAGTGGAGCCGATGCGTTATCTGAAGGGAGAGCGTGCCAGGAGGCGCAGGGATTGATCTGAATCACCTGGTGGAGGAGCAGATAAAAGCTCCGAGTCTGCAGAAACAGGAAGGGATGCAGGCCGCTGCACCTGCTCCGTGTGGAGAATGAGAGCGTCACGTGTGTGCTGGCTGGGGGCCCGCCTTCCTGCACCCTGCTGCCAGATCGTCCTGCTGCTCAAACTTCAGGCCTTCAGGCTTTATATCACAGATACGCCACAAACTCATCATTTATACTGCAAAACACAAAACATTACCAACTAGATTTACTCTAGTTTCTAATGCAAATATCTAGTACAGATAAAACTGGCTTACAGTAACTTTTCAGGAAGAAATGGGAATGTTTAAGTCAGTAATTGTTTAAGATTGATGGGGAAAAAGTTCAATTAGCATTTTTTTCACTTAGGAGCAAAATGTCTGTTTTTCTATTGTACTTTTCTTTTTCTCTTTTCCCCTTCTGTAATTTTTCATTTCTTTGTCCTTTTTATTTTTCCCTTCTGTTTTACTTTTCCCTTTCTTTCTGTCTTTTTTTAGTTTTTTCTGCTTTTCTTCTTTTTTATTGGTTTTCTGTCTCTTTATTTTTTTCCTTTGTCTTTCTCAAAAGACCACAGATAAAAAATAAACAAATTATACTATTATAAAGAACATTTTACCAAAGGACTTCAATATGTTGAACGCATCAGAAAACCTGAAAAAACTACACAGTTATAACAATATGGAATAAGATTAAAAAGTCATTCAGTAAAGTTGTTTTTCTTGTAAATACTTTCTTAAAACTGTTTAAACTTGGATTATTAAATATGAGTTTAATATGACTTAAACTTCTATATCTTCCTGAAAAGCTACTTTAAATTAGTTTTGTTTTATTTTAAGTGCTTAAATATTTGCATTAGAAACTACAGATTTTGTGTTTTTGCAGTGTATAGACATGGCAGTGTTTTGTAACCTGTAAAACTAGAATTCATGCAAAATCATAGCTGATTTTCATAGTAAATGTAAAAATGTGATCAAATTTCCCTCTAGCATGCAGTAAAGTGACGTACCATTAGATTGGAGAACCATGTTGCAACACTGCACTGATTAATCTGCTTTTTCCACTGATTTATAACTTCATCTCAGGGGGAAAATGTAACGTTTTGCAGCTACTCTGATCAACGAAGTGATAACTTGTGTTTTAATAATCATTCACCTTTTAGAAGTAACATTTAATTGTTGTTATTCACTGATCTTCCTGCCAGAAGAGGGAACCAGAGAGCCGTTAGCTGCTTCCTGTCAACCACAACATTCACTCACTGCTGCAAGTTGAGCAGAAGCATAAAAATTGACATGGGAAAAATGTCAAATAATCCTGGAACTTGTACTCTTTTCATCAATATTAAGGAATTAGTGACTGAAAACAAGATGTTGCTGAAAGTTACTTATAAATTAGTTTTGTCATATTTCAAATGACCTCAGATATTTGCACTAGAAACTTGACAAAAAATACTTGGTAAGATTTTGTTTTTGAAGTGTGAACATCTCCAGCTCCTGTTTTTTAAAAAAAAAATTTTTTAAGTTTTAAATCTTCTTTTGCTTTCATAGATCAGTCCAACTAGATGTTAATTAGCAAAGCTCATCCTCTTCAAATTCAGTTTATTTAGCTTTTCTGGAAACCTTCCCCTCCCCCACAAAGTGTTTTTATTCTGGAAACTTTCATAATCTTTTCTGGTAATTGTGCCAAGCAGACGAACTGGTGATGGAAACTTCAGTTGTTTTTTCTCTGATTTCTGTTTGTTGAGTTAAGCTCATTTTCATTTGTTTTTGCTTTGGTTTAATCCATCCCATAATATCGCCGGTTGTCCTGCTGGAAGGTGGACCTTCTTCAGCTGTTTTTATTTACTTTCTTGCTGGTTTCATCTACCTGGTTGTGTTTCTTTTCCCTGACTCTCCCGCCTTTCTCCCAGTCTTTCTGCCTGCAGTCATTCACCTGAGCCTCGACTGAAAGGCCTGCTGGGAAATCACGCCGACCTTGTGGGAGTAACGCTCGCCGAGGGCTGCGGAGAAACTCAGGAAAACTCGTTTCTGTCATCAGGTGAGCGTCAGGATGGGCTTTGCAAAGAACACATTGTTTATTTTTGAGTTTGTTGCGCATTATTTTCAAAGAGCTCTTTATATGACATCAGGTTTGCGTCTGTTTAGTTGCTGGCAGCTGATGTGGGTTTGATTAGTGGGACTGAAATTGTCAGAGATGACGTTGTGCACCCTGCCGCTCCCTGCACCAGTACAGCTCCCAGCAACGCACCTGTTCCCTCAACCTGCTCCCCATACACACACACACACACACACACACACACACACACACACACCGTCACATCAGCGCCTCTGGTTTCAGCTCGGCTCTTTCCCTCATTAAGGACTCAGGGAAATCTGACAGGTTTTGACAGTGAGGGTTTCCACACAGATCCTGCCAAGGTGACAGATATCTGACAGCTTGTTGAAAACCGCTTCTTTACCACACACACACGCATACACACACACACACACACACACACACACACACAGGTGTCCCCTGTGGCTGATGACAACAGGCAGCTGTGAGTGATGGACAGGTTTTATGAAACGTTGCAGATCAGGAAAAAGGAGGGAAAGAGTTCATGCTGGGATAAAAATAAGGGAGGTTGTGAACTTTTGCTTCAATCTAAAATCAAACATAAAGTTCAGTGTGTGTATTTTCCTTTTATTATCATAACTAGTAGATAAGATTCTTTTGAAGTAACCAGTTGTAGAAACAAGCTATAACTGCTAAAATTAGAACTGATGGAGATATTATGTTTTTGATTAGTGATTAGAAATTTCTCTAGCATTTATTTGCTATTTTTTGCGTATTACATAGAAACTAAAGAATAACCATCTGCTGAACATTTCAGTAGTTTTTCAGTTCATCTTTCTGCTGTTCTGCTCTGTATAATATAAGTGGCTAATAGCTGAAGCTAAACCTGCAGCTCATATTTTAGCCAGAAAACGCAAAAATATAAAAAATATAACGCATAAATTAATGATAATTGGCATGCCCTGATAGCAGAGCTAATTTTTTACCCCTTTAGTGTTTTTGCTAACTTTGAAAAACGTCTAGTTTAGCTTAGTTTTTCCGAATAAACTTTTAGCTGATTAAAGTTCAACATCTTTTGTTGAAGTTTTGGTTATTAACTAAAGATTTCTTCAAGTATTTAGACGTTTATATTCATGCTCTTATTTTGAAGTGGGTGAAGACTGTTTACAAAGTGAACTTCCCTTTAATGAGAATAAGTAATCGCATTATGACTGTTTTAAATGTTTAGAAATATTTACAAACATCCAAATAAATCAGTTTTTTGTCAAGAAAAAAAATTGCATTTCTTCAGCAAGCTAATCAGCAGCAACAAGTGGGAGAGGGGCAGGACTGCATTAATTTATGCTCTATTCCAGCAGTGTATAAAGTGTTTTATTTGTGGCCCATGAAATTATCTTGTTTGGCCTCTGACCAATTTGACATTGATAATAAGGAAAGTAAATCGAGTCCAAAACCTTTTTTGGTTCTGAATCTTTAATAATATGCAGATTTCTTAAAATTTTGTTGGTTAAGCAAGTAAAAAAAAAAATCACAAATTTGTGCTTTTTTTTGTATTTTTAAAAAATAAAAAAGTTTGGACACCACTGCTCTGTGCTGCCAGGTTTTTCCTACTGCATCTCATTAAGTCGACTTTAAACAGCTGGAATGTTCTCACTGAAGACCTTCGTGGTTTTGAAATCACTAAAACCTTAATTTACCTCCATGGCTGCAACCGTCCCCGCCCATTAATGAGCGCACACGACCTCGTTTCCCACTCAACACCCACTGCATTTCCTCCTGTCTTTAAATCACCTGCTTACTGCTGCCTTTAACACCGCCTGAGCGTTCGCTCCTCTCCAGCGTTCGCTCCTCTCACGTTGCCCTCTGTCAACAGTAAACTTTCTGAAAAGCGAGCTTAACAGGCCGTGAAAGGGCGGCACAGATGGCTACATCCTAGGTGGTAATTATCAACCAGTTCCTCCCAGTGAAAAAAACAGAAAGGGAACAAGTGGAGGTGTTGCAGACAGGTCAACTGATGCGGCTGACACGCTGGCGCGCGGTTAGCTCAAACCGAAGTGCGGCGAAGGGCCTTCTGGAGCGCAGACAGTCCTTTGACAGAGTCACAGGTCAGAACCGCCATAACAGGATGATTTCTGGCTTCACTGCACATCAGCCTGAGGGAGATCTATATCACTACACTGCAAAAACACTAAATACTACTACAAGTATTTTTGATCTAGTTTCTAGTGAAAATATAGTACAGTTGCAATCAGACAAAACTAACTTTTTAGCTAAATCTGAGGTTGATTACAGCTGCAGTATGAAGATTTTATGGAATATATATTTACATATTGGTTAAAACTCACTATATTATGACAATATGTTATGAGACAGCATCTGTGAAAAAACGAGCACCTCTGCCTTCTTCCAGTGCTAACTAGAAACAACCAGTCAGTCAGGAGGCGGGTCTTAGCGCCGTCAATCACCACCATCATGAATGCTAAAGCTAGTTAGCATGGCCACAGATGACTCAAGTTTTTCTGAAACTATAAGTTGTTTCTCTATCATTAGCACATTTAGTGGTGAATAGATCAGGTTGATTGACAGCGTTAAGACCCGCCTCCTGGCTCTGATTGGTTGTTTTTGGTGTATTTCTTCAGATGGCAACAGTTTCAACAAATATGTGAATCTATTACAGTATGAATCTATTTATTATCCTTTCAGACTGATATTTACATCAGCAAATTATGACACTTCATACTCCTGGCTGCATTACTCTAGACCACCAAAGGGCGACAGCAAAAGTTGGAAAGAAAACCAATTATAATTAAAAACATTTTTTGAAAATGGTTTCATCTGTTGATGTAAACATAATCACAATGCAATACCTTTTGAATTCTGCACCTAAAGATGAACCAAAGTATAAAAATGTACTGTAAACTTTATTTAACTAATAAAAACTAGCAAACACACTCTAAAAACTGAGCTAGACAAAAGTCAACAAAATAAAACTACACCATTAAGAAAAACCCGACACTATTGTAACCCTGGTTTAAAGTCAGTTATCCATTTAAAAACAAAAGTTGTTCCATTGGCTGATTTATTTATTTTACTTATAAAAATAATTTTTTCCCTTATCAATATTTAATAATTATTCACTTAGAACATTCTCTCTTATTGCGATGAAAAGTTATTTTTTGCAGCAATGGAAGTGGCCTAAGATATTTGACCTAAAAACTCGTCAAAAAGACTTGGTAAGATTTTGATCCACCAGGTTTTTATTGAAATAAACACTTGTCCTCCTGGTGGATTTGTTCTTCAGTCAGATTAGTTCTGCCGTGCAGTAAAGAGGTGAGCCAATTATTCTGAAAGCCTTCTAGTCGTCACTAATCGCTGTGTTTATACCCACTTTACACAATCAAAAGTAATTTTTTTTCAGAGATTAATTATAGTTCTTTTCTTTTTCCTTTTGCTTTCCATCCATTAAAACTGAAGGTGACTGCTAATTTGAATCCTTTTTAATTTGGTAAATTTTAATGCCGTACAAGGTGATGGGCGAGCCTCGGCCTGCGTCGCAACATTTCATGCAGAAATATGCTAATGCAGCTCGTATCTGAATCTTTGTCTGGTTGTCATTCTCACATGGGGCACATCAAAGCCATATGACCTGATTTTGCACCTGCTGTTTAATTAAATTTACAAGACAGACACAGTCTCCACTCCCGGTGATGTACAAATCTGGCTTTATTACCTGGCCACTGTGATTTACAAGGCAATTTAGTGCTGGGCGGTAATGGCGTCTGCCAAAGTGTTCCCTCTGAAAAGATGTGAGACAACAAGTTGTCCCGTTTACTGAAGACGGGACCAAGAATGTGAGAACCGTGTTTGAGATGTACAGAAAGAAAACATTTCATGTTCTTTAGCATTATTTGGAGTTATATCACCATCAAACTATATATATGTCTATAAAGCAAGAAGTGGAGTGAATCAATGTATGTGCTCCACAACTTCACACCAAAACTAATTCTCATAAATGCCTGATCAAAATCTTAAGCTGCTCTTATGGACTACAGTTTACCCCTGCAATGGTGATTAATTGGAAATGCATGTGTTTTCGTCCCAAACGGCTCTTAAAGGGGCAGTACTGTGTTTTCCAGGCTCATAATGTCATTTTATAGCACAGCCATGTAACTAATTTCAGGTGTTCTAAAAATGCTATATCTATCAAATATAACTTAAGTAATTTGACTTCCTCACTTAACGCTGTGAAATTGGGTCTGTCTCTTTAAGGAGCTCCGCCTCCAGGAACATGGCTCCTCTATTAACCCTTTAACAACGTTTTTACCAGCGTTGCTCTGAGAAATAGCTCCTATAATGAGCTGATGTGCAATTCCACCAGGTGTTTGCTAATTGCTGCTGGCTAGTCTGAAGGAGCTGCCCTGTGAGAAAGAACCACAGCAGCTGGAGATGGAACAAATGTTGCAATTTCTGATCCCAAATTGAACCTGGTTATCAGGGTATCCTGTAGCTTCACATCTTAGCTTAACTTAGTAAATATGAATGTTTTGTCTGTCAAACTTTTGCATTTACTATTTATATGTAAATACCAAAGCTTTGTACCAAATTCTCTATATTTTTTCTTGTAGTAAATTCTTTATTTTGTCAGTCATATTTTGGGGATTTTGTGACACTGTATCATTCTCTGAACATCCTCACTTATCCTCACCTGATTGGCCACAAGGCCGCCAATCAAAACAAAGTCCTGCCGCCATAATAACCTGCTGCAGAATTGATTGTAATAACTCAGTTCTCTCCATCCAGATCTTTGTAATAACTCTTTCACTGTTCCTCTGCATAAAATCCATCCACTGATGTGACCTGCTGCATATTTCAACACCAACAACAACAGGACTCCCAGTAGCTTTTCAGCTCTCTGTTCTGCACCTAGCAGCACTTTCTTCATGTCTGAGCCTGTGGTGTGTATAATTCAGTTCATGACACACCCTGCTTGACAATCATTACATAAGCTTGTGAACTTGAACCCATTGATTGGCCTCAGAAACATGTTTCTATTTTAATAAAGCCAGAAAAAGCAAGATTTCAACCTCTTTTGTAGACAAACGTAATGGTGAGGAAAAATACTAGGAGGTTGATGTCAATATCAGAAAAAAAATGTTTTTCCTGCATTAATTTGATATCTTTAGGGATTATTAGTAGCTGTGTTTAAATTGCAAATGTCTGCAAACTTGCTAAAAAGACACAATTTCAGAATTGTGGAGTTTCCTTTAAAATAGAAAATGCAATTAAGATCACATGTGAATAAGTTTGTTCACGGAATAAATCTTTTTAAAATGTGCAGTCCCATCATCCTCCTACCACTTCCTGTCGTCTTCGTTGTCGTTTCTGCCAGCAGTAACATCTGGTTGTTGATCATGAGACTCATGATGCAAGAAAAGTGTTGCACAAATTGGAAATACAAAAATTTATTTCTTTAATGGAATCGCGGCAATTTTGGTATAAAAAAATGGAAAAGTATATGGGTTAGGATAAGGTGGGGTTTTTTTCACAAAAACTTAATCGAAAAACGGGAGTTTTTTTTTTAATTGGTAAATTTATTCATGTAATTTGAACTTGTATAATTTTATGGTCAGTGGAAACACAGCTTTTGTTTCAATGTCATGAAGCCAACAGTAAAATCGAGCCATGGGTGGTAGAAAAACCCCATTCACTAAACTGACTGCATTTCATTACAAACATGACAGAAACATCACAAATCAACATGAACAATTTTCTGCTAATGTGGAAGAAACAGAGATTTGGTGTTTTGCTGTGTTTCCATTTAAATAACGTGATTAGAATCACATGTGAATAAGTTTGTTCACATTACGAGTCATTGAAAAACACGCTGAGTCATCATCCTCCTACCACTTCCTGTCTACTTTGTTGTTTCTGCCAGTAGTAACATCCTGTTGTAGATTATATGTCTCTATTGCTGTTTTGCAAAATACAGCAATTTCTACATAAATGAAAAAAACACCTGATCCTAGTAGAAATGTGAATTTTTTAAAATTGGCATGTATCCATTAAGTAAATGTATTTTTTAAATGTCAAATTGCATAATTGTATGTTCAATGGTGACACTGCTACTGATTCAGTGACATGAAGCTAACAGTAAGCTGAAGTGTAGGTATGTGACAGTGGATGATTGTATTTTCTAGAGTGGCGATAAAGTCTAATTTAGTTTAAAAACATCCTGACCCATCACTCTGTTGGCTTCCCATGTTTTCAGCTTGGCAGTTTCTTTATATCTTTACTCTTTTGGAGCCTGAAATGAAGCATCCCGCCCCTCCGGTTCTTCTGAAGCTTACATTTCACCTTTCAGGTTCTGCTTTTTATAAAACGTCGGACTTTGAAGCAAAGCACCATTTCTATATGCAAATTTATGCATGTGAAATGCATGTGAGTGCATTCAAATTTGTGATTTCATGTGAATCTGAGAGATGGCTCTGGTTGCAGTAGTGTGTGCATTGCAGGCAATCCATAATAGATGATGAAATTTGGCAAGCCGTCCAGCCTTATGGTCTTTTCCTCCTCCTGCAGCTGCTTGTTTTCCCAGAACTCATCTGTGCTGCTGACCAAGAGTTGTGTGCGCATGTGTATCAGAGAGAGCGAAGCCGAGTCCGTATGTCACTGTCTTTGCCCACAAGCACTCCACGAGCATCTTTCCATTCCTCAATATGTCAGACTTGAATATGAAAACGGGCAACTTTTTCATCACTCTTCCTCCATGTGCGCATATGGCCACAGAGCCCATGGTGAATGTCAGAACGGAGTGGAAAACCCGGGGAGTGGCTCTTCAAATCCACTAAGTCTGAGACACACAGTGGCAACATGCTGCACTACATCTTTAGAACGGATCAGACTCGTGTTATTTTACATTTACTGAGGTTTAATGTGCTGAAATGGTGATAAAATACTGTAAATCTAAAGCTGGAGCCAGAATGAAGCAGGTCTGATCAGCATACTCTCTTCAAATCAGAAAAATGTATTATTTACCAATCCAAGGAAGATTCTGTTACAATATTACCTCCAATCAAGGATTATATTTAAATTAATGATATATGATATATATTCATAATCCAGTGATGGTTCCAGCGCTGATCTATCAGCCAATCAGAGGAGACGTCGCGTTGAACGTAAAGGACTCCTGTAATCAGCAATTTCACAGAAGAATTATGGATTCAACATGTTGGACACAAAACTCCTTATGGACTGTGAGCTCTGATGGAAAAAAGAAAACCAACATCCTCTTCCAACCACTTCCTGTCTTGCAGTAACATCCTGTTGATCATGTGACTTGTGATTAAAGAGTTTCTGTTGCAGTTTTACAAAAATACCTCATACTTTTTATCAAAAAAAGTGTTTGTTTTTTTAAATCGGCTTATTTTTGTGCAATTTTATGGTTCGTGGAAACGCAGCTATAGTGCTGCGTGAAGGAGAAACGCAGCCGCTGCAAATATAACAAACGTTTAAATTTTTTCCCCAATCAACCCAAATCTACGGGACGACTAGACTTTCCAGTAACACTTCATCTGAAGGGGTGTGTGCATAAAACTGACCTAACACTGTCATAAACATGGAGTCTTCATGAATGTTTGTTAGCAAGTGTCATTCAGTAAATAAAGACACTTTTAATGCAACTTTGCATTTAAAACACTATTTGCCGAAAAAGGCAAAGTTGACACTTTTGATTAAAGTTTTAATGCAACTTTGTGTTTAAAGTGGCACAAAGTTGCATTAAACTCCTTCAGTCTTAAGCACACACCTCAAAGTCTTACTGACTTTTCAAACTGACAGATTTCAGCATTTTTGTTATTCAGATAAATGACAGAATTGCCCTTTAAGTGATACAACTTTTGGTTGTATTGGAGTGAAACTGTTCTGAAGCAATTGACTTCCAAAGTTCAGCTTCCATCCATGAAACCAGCAGTCAGTGAGCTCTGATGGATGATCTGGGCCGGGCTGGAAACCCGGGCCGCCTCTGCAGAAAGCTGTACAGCAGCTGTTTTCCTAAGATGGAGGAGCATCAGTGAGAGAGGGAGAAAGGTCAAACTGAAAGTGAGAGGAGGAGAAAGCGTCTACCTCCTTCTTCTTGCCCTTCAGGCAGACCAGGTGTCTGTAACTCCAGCGGAGAAGCTGGCTCGTCTGTTCTCAGTTCCTTCATCCTTCTCCTTTCCCTTTCTCAGAGGATGGCCGCAATTAGCGCACACACAGAGTGCAGAGTGAGGAGAAAAGCTGCAGAAAATGACAACGCCCCGAGCCACAGCACATGGAAAGGCAGGAGAAACAAAGAGAGCCAGAGAGGCTCGCTGTGGAGAGCTTGTTTTATCAAAGTGCAGGTGCAGGATTTGAGTGACTGCCAGGCAGCGCTCGTCTTCTGGTTCCACATTAACGTTGTCAGCTTTTTACCTCTCTTCACCTGCAGCCCTCCGTTTCTTACCATCTTCGTTTTGAAGCGTAATGCAAGAAAGTTTGGTAGAAACTTTCCAAATTTGATAGATTCCTGGAAAAAAAACAGAGTAATCGCTCTACAAGAACTGAATGTTGCTCATTTCTGGTCAGTTTGGATAATAATAGTTACGTTTACCTCAGTAAATGTTCTGTTCATTTTTACTACGCTGTAGTTTGAGTAATTTTATTCTGAAGTATAAAGTAAAATTTCTGGATTTTCTACCCACCAAATTAAAAGCAAACATGTTTCAACCAAAACCAGACAGACAGCAGCAGGTTTTTAAGTTTGATACGTTTTTGTATTTAAAGAAACTCATGTGGAAAAACTTTCTTTTGTTACTTTTATGAATTATTGTCATTTCATCCTTGCAATACCAAAATGTTCACTTAATTATATATTTTGGCCTGTTCAATGATATAACTTGTAAATATTAAATGATTGATCATTTGATCAGTAACTCAGTACTTGAGTAGACGTTTTACCAAATACGTTTTTACTCTTGAGTAGTTTCTTGGACAGATTTTCTTTACTTGAGTAAAAATATGTTGAAGTAGTGCTACTCCTACTTGATTAAATTTTTCGCTACTTTACCCGCCTCTGATCATACTAGGTGCTTTTTACAGTGCTAACCACTTCAATAAATCACTAAACACAACCAGAAATCCAAAAACAAAACAGAAGTTATTGCAATAAATGAAAAAGTTTGGTCGCACTCAGAGCTCTTTGTTGTTTTACTGTTTTAATTTCCATTCATTTCATCATTTAATTATCCAATAAGCTGAATGTTGAGTTATTATTGACTGTTATTAGCTAAAATTATCTGAAATAATTTCTTGAAATAAGTCACTCTTTGGCAGATTAACCTACATAATATTTGACTGAACTTTTCAAAGAGTTGCTAATCAACTAAGACGCATCTGTAGTAATATCACCACTTTCTGTCTGCTACTTTATATGACTGTAAATAAATGTTTATTTTCTGTTTTGAGCTAAAACTAAAAGCTCTTCTCTTTAATCACACCATCCAGAGTTTATTCCTCCACTGAAGACAGTTTGTTTCTTTTATTAGCAGCAATATTGTTTTATGAACCAACTAAAATAAAAGTACAGTTCCTGCATTTATAAAAACATCACAGTTTGTATTTAATCTCCATCCCTGCTCAGTTCACATGTCTATATTTCATATTATCAGTCTTTACTAATCTTGTCACATAATTTGCTTAGTTTTGACCCCACAGATGTTTAGTGACAACTACTTTTATTCGTCTTTATGATGAAAGGCGTCCCCAGTGACAACAGCTAACCTTTACATTTGCTAACAGCAGATGTTCACAGACGCAAAACTTGTGAAAGGTAATTTTGTTAAGCTATATTCACACTGCATTATGCAGATAATAAAGTCTTATATTCATTTTCATGCATAAATTAAGATAACCTCACTTAGATCTTTTTTTCTTGTTTTCAGTCTCATGTCTAAAAAATGTATCTAAAAATCTATTTAACAACTGTTTTCAGAGTCTTTAGACTTTGAAACTTACCACTGACTTGTTTAAAATTCTACTTAGTAAAATCTCTAAATCAACGTAAAAATATTGGAAGCATTTTGCTGGTATCCAACAGTCAGACTTGAGTCCAGTTATGCTAAATTTCACCAAGTTACAGGATAAATACCCAAATTTATATAATTTGTTTGTGCAACAGTAAATTCAAACCTAAAGCTCTTTAAGGGAGGAGAATATTCTTCCATTCATACAACGACATGCAGATCTACACATGTTGCATGTTACAGTTCACCTCCAAATTTCACGCATGTTTACAACACTGGAACATCCTGCTAATGAAATATAAAATAAATATAAAAATAGAAATGAAACCTTGAGATGTAGGTATTAATTCAGTGCAGTTTGCCAAAGCAAAGGGTAGAAAAATGCCGAAAACATTGATAAACAATTCAAAACCACTCGTATTCATCTTTTATCTCCCTCTGTGTTGGCTGCACTACACACTAAGCCGTTGCCATAGCAATTGACTGACAACAGCTCCACTAATGTATTAAGATTAAGAAAACATGCAAACATTTCTCAGTCAAAGCACAGAACATTCAGTCCGTTAAAAGTATTATAAATTCAGGCTTGATGTTTATTTTGCAATTATTAAAAAGTGATCACTGTGGTATATTAGCTACCACTGCTATTAGCTAAGCTAACAGCAATGGTTGTTCAGCTAATTTAAACACTTGCTCTACTGATGATCTGTCAGAGTTGTGGGTTGCCATTTTTATTTTCGAACTGAACCAAAACACACCAAATTCTGCAGCACAGCTACATGTTAAGATTGTCAAAGTCAAGCTAGCATAACTGACAGAACTTCTCTCTCTGTAGCTATTATTCATGACCTTTTTATCTAGTTGTTGTATTGTTGACGATTATTAGCAAAACTCTTTTTCTTTTATAAATCACATATACATTTAAGATTTTAACAACTTAGATTGACAACTTGAAAGCTAAAACCAATGCTAGTCATTGTCAGATAGCCAGTAAGCAGCTGGAGGTGAGACTTTGCACATGTGACGTCATGCTGCAATGCATCCGTAAACAATTATTTAAATAAATGTGAGGATGCAATTAATCCAAAACCTTGTGATTGCTTCCTTCCTGTTAAATCTATTTGAGAGCAAAACCAACAAATACATTTTTACATAATGGCAGCAAAATTGGGTGGCAAGGTGCCAATATTGTTTTTGTGAACTTGCATTGGATTTCCAGTAGGTGGCAGCGTACAGAGCCAAACACTAAACACAATCATACAAGAAAATGGCTTGTTTTGCTCCCTGTAGTGACCGCTACAATCCAGACTTTCAGAAGAAGAATAAATCTCTTTTCGTCTCAGCTAGCTTGTGAAGCATTACCCTGATGAAAATGGCCGCATGACTTTGTGAGCTGTAAGGCCATGCTTGACAGAGCTGAGTTTGGAGAGGAAAAAGTTTCACAAATGGCCAAATGTCACTAATTAGTTTGAACTGAGCATTTTGGATGGAGCCAGTTGGTGTGGTGTTGGCAGGGGGCAGCAGGAAGAGGGGGAATTGATGGGCTGTGCCTCCAAAATGTAAATTAAACAAAAGGCGGGAGTTCACATGACAGCTTTGGAGGGGCAGGGCTGGAGCCTTCTGATTTTTCTGTGTGAGAAGGAGAACAAGTGGAGCACAGTGCACCAAACATTGGCACATGGCGAACAGCTCGGAGGCAGCGGAAGCAAAATAACTTCTGTTCTAGGGAACAACAAAGGAGGAACAAACAGCGTGGCCCACAACTTTTTGGTCCTTATTATTCTGTGATTTCGTAATCAAGAGGATGGGATCTGATCTACAAACCATGGACAGCTGGTTCATTTCCACCGCCGGGCCTTGTGGGAGATGTAGTTTCTTCTCTCAACGACATATGCAAATCCCAACTGTCCCTCCCCTCTCTCTCCATAATTGCAGAGTTTTTTTCAGTAACAGAAGGAGGCCCATTTGTGCGTGTGCCTGTGTGTTTGTGTGCAGCCTATGCTCTTGTCAGAGTCCAGCCTTATTTCGAGGGATAAATAAAAGATGCAGAGTTCTTCTAAAGGAGCCCGGCAGAAGGTAGGCACAGACAGGCAGAGATGGAGGCATTCTTCAGAGAATCTGCTCTGTGCATGTCGCCGCATCGATTCTCTGTTTGGATTTTGCAGGGTTCAAACACGCTGCATTGTGGGCCGCAGATTGTGTTGCCTGGGCGTCCCTCAAGTGACATGTAAAAAGCCAGCCCCCCATCTGCCTGACAGATTTGTGCGGGAAGCTCCTGAACGCTTTGGCAGAGAGAGACAGGTGGGGATGGACAGACAGACGCAGAGAAGAACGAGTGCCACTCAGCACCCTTCAGCTGTCAGCGGAGAGCAGAAAACCAAACTAAGTTTAGTGCTGACAAGCTGTGGCAGGCGACAAACAAAACTTTGTCAAACTAAGACAACAACCTGAACCTCCGCCGAGCGTCTCGGTGCGACTGTGGATTGCTACACCTGTCTGTAAGCCGCTTGAAGCTCCGCAGGGCAGGAAGCAGACCTGCTAATCACACGCCCTGACAGCCTGCATCAGGGTAAATTATGGTAATGGCATGCAGTCATCTGCCTGGTGCCATTTGACTCGACAAAAACACTTAAACACTCCATCTATTTCTCTAAGTGGGAAGAAGAGAGGCCATCTTGGATGGGTGGGCCTGTGGGTTTTTTGACAGGAACAGAGGAGAAGAAGCCCAGCGACGCTCCAGTGACATCCCACAGTCTGTTCAACACAGAGGCAGGCGAACTTGTCTCCTCCAAACCTGCCAATGTTTAAATATTTCATTTCTCTCTGCGTCGCAGGTTACATTTCATTTCACATAGTTATTGTTACTGTGACAGATATTTAATAAACTGTATCACAGAAACAGAAGTTTATTTATATAGCACATTTCAGAAACATTAAGTAACTGACTTTAAAAAGCTCCTATGACTTGCTTAAAAGTTACTTATAAGTTTGTTTTATTTTAAAACAAACTTAATTGTTTTATATTAAGTGTAGGAAGATATTTGCACAAGACTAAAAATATTTGGTAAGAGTTTGTGTTTTTACAGTGAAACCAGCAGAAACGCATAAAGAAAAATACAAAATCAAAACAAATCACTAAAGTCGCTGAAGTCGGAAAACGAGCCGTTTCAAAAACCTTCTGAATCTTAACGTCACAAATCACCAGGCACTGCGCCGTTACCTAGCAACCGCAGCGAAATTCCACCCACTACCTAGCAACCGCGGCAGAATTCCACCTGTTACCTAGCAGCAGCAGCGTAATTCCACCCACTACCTAGCAACCGCAGGGGAATTCCACCCGTTACCTAGCAACCATGACAGAATTCCACCCGTTACCTAGCAATAGGGGTGGGCACTTACATTGTTAATCATTGTGATAAATTTCTTATAAGACAAATGGGAATGTTTTTCAGGAGCAGTATTTGTGTTTGTGGGGCTATAACTGCCGTGACACACAAGCTGCACCAAACTTTGGTTCCTTTCTATTGATGTCGAAAAAACAGAATTTTGCAATTGTGGTTTTTCCACTGAATAAGAAACACAGGAATAAGTTTGTTCACATGATAAACTTATTATCATTAAAAAGTTAAAAAGGATTCCACCCCATCATCCTCCGACCTCTTCCTGTCATCATCTTCGACTTTTCCACCAGTAGTCATATCCTGTTGTTGGTCACATAACTCGTATGGGGCAAAAAAGTGTTTTCATTGACTGTATAATTGCACAATTTGATATTTTAAAAATGAATTTGCTTAATAAAAATGCATAAATTTAAAAAAAAACTTGTTTTTCGATAAAAGGTTTTGTTGGTTGTATTAAATTGGTTTATTTCTCAAAATTGCAATGGAAGCACGTTTTTCACAGTCACATCATAAACGACAAGATGTAAAAAACAAAAACATGGCACAATCTTTTAACTACTTCTTCATGCTTTGTGCCGGCGGCGGCATCCGGCTGTTGATCATGTGACTTATCTGATGTGAAAAAAGTATTTCCATTAGAGTTTTGTGAGATAAACTAATTTTGATGACCACTTATGTGCAGTCAGTAACTATTTCTCTCTTCATTCCACTTATTAGCAGACGCAATATATTAGGTAGTAAGTGAATATTTTGTACAAATCTAGATATTAAAAGCATAAAAATGGACATTGTTCAATTGTTATCCATTTCAGGTTTAAGTGACTCTGGTTCGGTTTGAATGCGAATTACGCATTCATATTCAAAAGTATTCATATGCACACGTTCACATATGTGAACGTCAAGCAGACCAGAGACCGCTCCAAAAGCAGGAAGTGGACTGCAGCGCAGGGCATTCTGGGTAAATACAACCAAAACAAATGCTCTAGGCTAGCGTTAGCGGAAGAAATGGCTCATGGTCTTTAGTCAAAGACAAAAGAGGAGTCCTACACCTAAACTTTGTTTAGGGAAATTGCACTCTTCTTCAGAGGTTTTCATGTGGTTCTTGGTGCAGCGCCCCCACAGGCCAGGAGAGGAACGGTTTGGTTGGTTTGACTCAGTGTAGAGAGAAAGAGAACCACAGCAGCTGAAATGTAACAAATGTTGCAGTTTTACGCATACTTGTTAATAATTTCAATCTGTAATGGCTAAAATAAAACTAAAAAGTTTCTTGTGCTCGATTTGTGTTTATACAAGCGATATAAAACACAGTTTTTCTATCAAAGCAAAATCCGAAGCTCAATAACATTAGCCATGCTTTTAGTCTGATCATATTAAAGATGCTGAGAGCAACAGCGAGCGTAATGACTGTTCAATCAAATCAATGCCTCCCATTTGAATTTGGGATCAATAGCAGTATGTGGCTATTATGAAATGTATCTTCTTGCACTCCTGAGCAGCTGCTCTCCGCTCTCTGTATTTGTCCCTCCATCTTAACCTGCTGCGTTGCTGTCAGACAGAATCGATGCAAAGCCCGTCAGTGACAGGTTTCTGTTCTCTGAGCATCTTCTCAGGCTGCATTAAAAAAAGAGGATTGTCAGAGTTAAGCGACTACATGTCAGCTCTGTTGGTGTCAGATGATCTCTGGTTATGAACCGGAGTGAAGCTTGCAAGAGAAAACGGGAATAGAACATCGACTGCTTGCGATTGAAACTTTCATCAAACGCTTGTCACTGTCAGTCCAAACGCAAACTAAACACCAACCTTGTGTTTTTAACATAGATAAAACAAAACTAGTCTTCCCAAAATACTAGCCGCAAACTTTAAGCATCGATGATGAAAGTAACCCTACACTATTCTGGTTTCCTTTGATTTTCAAAGAGCTTTATAATGAATTAAATTAACAAATATTGGTACTCTATGGTATTTAGCAGAAGCTAATGCTAAAGTGCTAAATGCAACCATGTTGATATCCACCATGTGTCAAAAGGAGAACGTGAGCAGGCTCTCAAATCAATTCACATGTGAATTATTGCTTGTATTTGATTAATTAACATCTCTAATGGTTCATAAGGTTTTTCTTTTTCTTTTTGGCACTTCCATTCGCTTCTTACATGCTTGCAATTTGCTGAACAAAAAAGACAGAAGGTGAGGAGAGGAAAGCGTCTTCACAACTTCAAAATAAGAGCATGAATGTGAACATATAACTACTTGAAGAATGACACAGATGTCAAACTTTATTCAGCTCAAAGTTTACAAAACAGCAAAGTAAATTAGCTTAGCATTTAGCTTAGATGAAGCTAAGAGTGCTAAAAAGTTTTGCTCTATAATCTGATCCTTTCACCACATTAAGAGCAAAAAACATCCCAAAATGAAATGAACTGGATAACCATCGCTCAAATACTTCGTATGTGCAACAATCTTCTCATTATAATTCTATTAAAACCATTGGTGAGAAGAGGGTTTTTATGCATATATATATATATATATATATATATATATGTGTGTGTGTGTGTGTAATATGGCTTAATCAAAGCGAAGCTGTGTTTTAAAGGCTAATATCTATCCTCTTATCTCTACAAGTCAAGTCTGTCGTTTTTTCGCTGCTGTGATCTGTGCTGTGATGTTCGTTAAAGCAGCAGTTCCTTATTTGGTGGGTGACATTTGCTTGAACAAATGGACGCAGCCATATATTCATTTTTAAAATGACAGATGGACGGGGCAAACGGCACTGAGCAACCAGAAACAACACTTCAGATTACATCACCACAAACCACCTGCCTTTCCTCTCCAAATACAGATATTTATTCCTTCTCTCCTTGTTCAATCATGGTGATAAAAGATCCACTGACTTGATGAAGGCCCTGAGATATCCAGTGCAAGTCGACCATTTGACTTAAAGGTTAGGATAGATCTATGGCCTATACAAAACATGTTTATTACATTTTTGCACAAATCATTCTTAAATAGATTTCAGTCTGCTCAGTCCTGTCGCATTAAATCCAAGTAAGATGCTTCTGGCCACACCCCCAACTCAACATTTACATTCACAAGTCAAAATGGCTGCCAACAGATGTGCAATTATACAACCGTACATCTTTAAAAAGTAGAAGTGGAGCCTCCTGCACAACCAACAACAATGCAGCAAGTGGTTTCAGAATGGTAGGTCATCAACAAAGCATTGTCCTTTCCAGCAGCCATTGTACAGCTCATACCACGGTAAAACCAGCTGACCAAACGTGCTGGAACTCAGTTTGGGTTGCTAGGTAACTGACTCATTTTCCAGACACCAGAAACATTAAAGGGGCAGCATATGTGTTTTCCTGCACAATAAAGTAGCCATGTTACCGTCAGTTGTTATAAAAATGTTATCAAGTCAGTTTATGTATATGGAGCATTTACAAAAGTCTCAGCTGACCAAAGAGCTTCACAACAAACACAACAGGTAACCGTATATATAACCCAGAATGAGCTCAGCAGTTCCACCAGTTGTTTGCTAATTACTGCAGGCTAGTCTGAAGGAGCTGAGTAGGGGAGGAGCTGCATCTCAAAGGTGGAGCTATGTCCACTCAGGCATTTAGCACAGCTGAATGGTTGCCATGGAGATTAAAGGATTTCGCAAACGTGCATGAAAGAATCAAGGCAACACTGCAAATATGTTTTTGATGAGAGAATAACATTTAACATAATGAAAAACTTAAAAAAAGCACATTTTACATCATACTACTCAAAAATGGCTGGATGCACTTTTTCCAAAAACATTCAAAATATGAGTTTTCCATAATAGGTTCCCTTTAACCAGTTCCACAGTTAGCAAAAAGTTGGAAAACTACATTTTTATATGAGCTAATAGGACAAGACTTTAAAGGAAAGACAGAAAACCTGAAGCCTACGCTAGGCCACGGCTGGGTCTGAGGCTTAGTGAGATAAATGTCACTTCTAACCCTGCCTTGGCCTAAGCAGCATAAATGAAGCGACCGTTCTCTCCTTATCATCAGCTGCACATGTACACTCCGCTCTCCGCTTCTCGCTCTAGAACAATTAGCCTTATGGCGGCTCAGAGCCTGTGAAATGTCATCCTGCCAGGTAAACCAGCTATTATATCACAAAGGCTGCAGCTGAGTCAATTATGCGGCGAAGGAAAGAGGGGTAAAGAGCAGTGGAGGACGAGAACGGCCCCAGAACCGGGGCGATGCATTCAGTTCATCAGAGGAGAGGCCAGAGGGTCGGCGCTAACGGAGGCTGGAAGGAAGGAGAAACAGAGACGGAGGGTGTCGGTTCACAAGGTCTGTCAATGGTATGTTAATACGACATTTACTTCACAGCAGACCTCATGATCTAATCGCAAAACACGTAAAGTTACCCAACAGTCTCATGTGGGAGGTTATTCCTCCCTGCTAAGTTTATTAAGTTCAGTTTCATCCATATTTAAGGTAGCAAATACAAAAACAAGCCGTATTTTCTGTTTCACTGCTCTTTGATAATTCACAATAAACAGGCTCAAGAATGTGTGCAAATACTTTAAACCAGCAGAATCACATAAAAACGCAAATGACTAGAAAGCTTCAAAATGAGACCTTTCAAAAAAACCTCCCAAATATAACGACACAAATCAGCAGGCTCCTCCCCTAGCAGCGCCACAGAAACCCAGCCTGTTACCTAGCAACCCCAGCAGAGTTCAGCCCGTTACCTAGCAACCAAAGTTCAGCTCCAACACGTTTGGTCACGTTGCCATCCAGAAACCACTTGCTGCATTCTTGTTGGTTGTGCTGGAGACGCCACTTCTGCTTTTCAAAGATGAACAGTTATGTCGTTGTGCATCTGTTTGCAGCTATTTTCACGTGCGAGTATAAACGTTAAGTTGGGGGCGTGGCCAGCAGCAGTTTAATTTGGATTTAAAGTGACAAGACGCCCTAAAACAGCTGATTGTGAACTGAGCAGAATAACATCTCATTATCTAAGAATAATTTTATGCACAAGATGTTATGAACATGTTTTGTATAAACCTGTTAAAGGAAGCAGGGTGTTTCTGACGGGTTTACGTTGTTGGTGTATCCACTGCTGCCAACATCTGTTCCACGTTTGACATTTTGCAGAGCATCACAACACAACAAAGTTCAGAAATGATTCAGAGGTGAGCGCAGTGAACTCCAAACTGTGAGGCGACTTCTAAAAGCAAACTTGTCACAGCTGCTGTCCTCTCAGACCAGATGGAGGCGGATGCGCAGGGCTGGTGAAGGTGGCCCCTGAGGGACCCCAGCCCATCCCCTCCTCACCCCTGAACCGGGGCTGAGGCAGGGCAAACGGACTTGCTCTCTGCCTCTCGCCTGCTGCGTAGGCCACTTCCTCCCGACTCTGCCTCCTATTTACCCGTTCCCTCCCGCGGCGGACGGCGCCGAAATGCCAGCACGTTCCACCTGGACTTAGCCAAGCCTGTCCCTCCTGCGAGGGGGGCGAACGTGACACGCAGCGCCGAGAGCGCTCACCCCTGACAGGAACACAATGGCCCAGGGCTTAGCTGGCTGCATGTCTGGGTACAGATAATGTTGTTAATCGTGCAAAGTGGAAAACAGCTTCCCAGAACAATGAGGAACTGACAGAGCAGTCATTGGAAAATATCTGCTAACTCCTCAGGACACACCAACATGAAAACACACATTACTGCGAATGCAAACAAGCAGCATGTGCATTTCTGTGTCACATAGTTACAAAATGAGGAACATTTTCCAATGTCATCACATTAAGATTGTAAACTTCAATGTAATTGTGAAAGGCAAGGTAGTGGCTACCAGCGGTGTGTAGAGTATCCAAAACATATTTTTACTCAAGTAAAAGCTATGGTGGACAATACGACTGAAAAACTTATGATATAAAGTTTTCATATCAGTTGATCTCAATAATTATTGATTAGATTTTTGCTTTAAATATCTGAGATGCTACCAAACTGGTGATGTGACCTTTCCTGTTTTATCCACAACCAACAAGAACGCAGCAAATGGTTTCTGGATGGTAACTCAACAACAATAGTCTTTTCCAGCAGCCGTTGTACAGCACATACAGCGGTAAAACCAGCTGACCAAAATGTGCTAGAGCTCCACTTTGGTTGCTAGGTAACGAGTGGAGTTTCACTGTGGTTGCTAGGTAACGAGTGGAGTTTCACTGTGGTTGCTAGGTAACGAGTGGAGTTTCACTGTGGTTGCTAGGTAACGGGGCAGTGCCAGTGGATTCGTGGCATTTCATTCTGGAGGTTTTTGAAGTGTCTCGTTTTCCAGACACCAAAAATTCGACCTTATTGCCAAAAAACAGCTGGGTGATCTTTTTTTATTTATTTATTTATTTATTAGCTCTTAGGCTGTTTTGAAGTACAAAAACTTGCCGTAATAAATAAAGTAAAGTAAATAAGTAATGAACTATATTTGATTTGAATTGAGTTATTCATTCATAAGGAAATCTAGCGTATTGTTCTTTACAGAAAAATACAAAAGAAAAAATACACTATTTTCAACTCAACATCCACCTATATATTTGGATAAAAACACCTAATTTCCACCTAATGTACAAAATGACAAAAACACTTTCTGTGTTTGCTGAATTCATCTTTCTATATTTATTTTACTGTGCAGCTCGTTCCTCCTGTTGTAGCCAATTACTGCTGCTAGCTGCTCAGATGCTGTCGGGCTGAGTGGCAGCCTCCCCAGCTCGCCTACATCTGGGGTGTGAGGGGTACGTGTCGCAAACACTCACACGTCCTAGAAATCCACTCTGTTTATCACCTGCTGACATTCATATTCATGTCACTATGCCTCTCTGGCCTGAGCGAGGATTCAGCGCCTCGCTGACCAGCACACTGTTCTCTCATCTATCCATACTCTCATTTGCAAAGGTAGCAAAGCAGTTCATACATTACTGTTCTGTATCTTTACTGGGCTATAAATGTATGAGAAATGATCCATTTCTAAAGCTTTAGAGAATTTTTAATGTTGTAAAAATAACATAAATTAAGCACAGAACAATGTATTTGTGTTTTACTTTCTTCATTTTGTGAGGTTAAATTTACATCCATCAAGATAAAAACTGCAGTATTTAATTTTTAACTTGCTCAATCTTAGGAAGAAACTAAATATTTAACATTAGGAATTATGTAGCCTTTCTATTTGTTTTTAAATAATCGGATGCTTAATTACGGCGATCCTTAAAGTGCAGACTTTGGAAATAGATCAGTCAAACTGCAGATCTATGCAGAAACTGCATAGATCTGTTTTTTATGATGAGGAAGATGAGGGCTAGAATTGCAAAACTGAACATTTGATTCAACAAATGTGAGTTTGACAGAAGTTGTGAAGAATTAACTTGTGACATTTAAACAAAGGAAGCAACTTTTTCTGTTTTTTGATGGTGACCAACATTTTGAAAACAAGCTTCTCACTGTGGACAGGATCTTTGGGAGAGGAGGCTAATGCTAAAGCTAACACCTTCTTGTTTTTATGTGACTTGTTGATAATTTGGAGATTTCAATTAATCGTACGTCCACAAAACCTTTCTGTCTCCGGCTCCTGCAGGCCTCTACCAATCGGCTATTGTAGATTATACTGATGTGTAGATTGATAGAAAAGCTTTGCATTATCAGATTCATAATTTCCATTTTCTATGATATTCTCCATTTTATAGGTTCGGTTCTGTGGTCTGGATTGACTTTCATTCCATCTGAATCTGTATTGAATTTTGCTTTTCTGTGATGAAAACATTTACATTCATCAGAATTCAGGAAAGGTCACAGATTTTTCGGTCAAAATTATTTCATATCGCTTCCCAATCTGCAGATAACTTCATAGCACATACCGAAAATATTGAAAAGAAAATCTTGCATCCTGGGAAGTCTATTAAAATAGGCAGTTACAAGCATTTTTAAAGGACGCATTAACAACTACACATGACATATGATTAGTTGGATGTGTTTATTTGTTAACATTTTTAATAAATCACTTCTAAAATATTTGCAATTGAGGCATTTTCTTGTTTTTATAACCAAAAAAATAAAACAAAATGTTCTCCTCAGTTTATTAAAGTGACACACCGACAAGAACTTGATCCAATTTATCCAACCAATCATGATTTCTCTTTAAGAATTATGAAATAAGCAGCTATAAAACATGCCTTCTTAAAGTTACAGATGATGTCGCTCATTATTTTGACATTT
This sequence comes from Alfaro cultratus, assembly GCA_903066825.1. Lineage (NCBI taxonomy): Eukaryota > Metazoa > Chordata > Actinopteri > Cyprinodontiformes > Poeciliidae > Alfaro > Alfaro cultratus. The sequence continues at coordinate 4,172 of CAEFZX010031371.1, read as the reverse complement.
TTCCATCCGCTCTTTGATATTACTGAAATGGTCAACTCCGGACGCGTTCCCTGGACAATGCAGACATTTGCCAACGTTTCCCAAATCCACAATATTTAAGTACAGAGAGGTTGCAACTCAAACAAAATTAGTAAAATTCTTCATTTTTCTTGTTTTTAGATGACTATGAAACTGTGTTGAGCTTCTCTTTGCGGCGCACGTTAACCTTCGTGACGGGACTTGGCCCGTGTTGGTGTGTGTTTACTCATGTGTCTGTTGGCTGGTGTGTGTGAATCACAGGGGGCTTCTCTTCCCTGTTTGGCTCGGAGTTTGGCAGCCAGGCGAACGCTGCCATGCATACGGAAACATGCAGGAGTGGGCCTGGAATCAAGGTCAGGCCTGGAAAACGATGTAGGAACACTCGTAGGACCTGACTTTCTGCTGAGTTTGGCATTGTGTTTGCCGTCCCCTGAGGCCGCGGCCTGGAGTTTCCCTTCACAGTCAGCAGCACCAACCTGAAACGGTCTGCTGGAAGACGAGTCAGGGAAAATGTTTGGAGACTCCTGGTATTCTGGGAAACTACAACCTCTTTTGGCACAAGTGCGTCCAACCTCTGTAAAAGATTAAAGCTGACCTGTTATGCTTCCTTCAATGGGTTTATGAGCTAAACAAAACATGTTCATTACATTTTTGGATGATCAGAATTTAGTCTTTTAAAATGAGCTGTTTGAGTGTCTGTCACTTTAAATCCAAATGAGCTGCTGCTGGCCACGCCCCTAAACTCAACGTTTACACTCGCGTGCGAAAATGGCTGAAAACAGATGCACAATTATACAACCCTTAATCTTTGAAAAGTAGAAGTGGAGTCTCCTGCACAACCAACAAGAATATTTTTAGGACTAAATTACCTGAAAATATAGATTTTAAAAAGTAAACTGAAATCTTATTTTTGTAATTAAAAAAAAAATTAAATAAATAAATAATCTAGTTTCATGTATGTAATTTTTTAAATGTGATGTCTGACTAATTGTGATAAGTCAACAACAAAACACTTGTCTCTTCCAGCAGCCATTGTACAGCACATCCAGCGGTAAAACCAGCTGACCAAACATGCTGGAGCTCAGTTGCGGTTGCTAGGTAACGGACAGAGTTCCGCTGTGGTTGCTAGGTAACGTTACATTCCAGAGTGTTTTTAAATGGCTCATTTTCCAGACGCCAAAAAAACATTAAATTATTACTAAGAAAAGGTTGAGACATAAATGAAAGCACAAAAAAATCTGAATTTTGCATCATCTCTAAAACCTGCTAGACAAAAAGCTTTCAAAGAAAATTTCTCTGCATGTTAGTGAATTACAGTTGTGTTGAAATAATAGCAACATTATCCAATCAAAATGTTCAAAAACATCCATTTTACTCTCAAAATGTCAGGAGGACACCGACTGAAAGTACAAAGACACAGAGATCAGAGAGGCCCCATACCACTTTTGTGCTGACCTTAAAAAGAGAGGCGCACTGTGCAAACATCTGGTCCATCAGCTGGATCCTATGCATCAGCGGGCACAGGGACACACTGGGACAGGTTGGCGGCTGCCTTTGACAGCAACAGTTAATTTCCAACATAATCAATTTATGTGCAGCTCCATAATAACCATCTGTGTTCAGCATGAGGAGGACAGTCCTGAGGAAGAAAACGGCGCTGGTTGCTCCTCTTCTCCATCAGCGACGCCAGGAGCAAAGAAGAGGAGAAGAAGGTGGAGGAGGCAGGAAACTAAGAGAAGAGGAGTAAAAATGCAAGTAGAGAAAGAGTTACTGATGAAGCCGAAATAGAACAGGAAGTAAACCTTGTCAAGGAGGTCAGGGAGAATTTAAGGTGCTTATATCATCATTTTTACAACCTTTCCTTTGTTTTCAGGCTTGTTGCTAATTATTAATTTTGTATTTGACAAAAGTATGAAAGAAAAAGACGAATACAAGACACACAACAAGAATGAGCAAGGCTGTTATATTTGGAGAGCTGAACTCAGGAATCAGTGAATAATAAAATGTTTAGCTCCATTAGCACTAAATTTACTTTTCCTGATAAATTGTAAAACACCAATTTACTTTACTGTTTTGTAAACTTTTGTGTCTTTGACACATGGTTGACATTAGCGCTTTAGCATTAGCTGAATACTCTGTTGGAATAGGGCATTAGCATTAGCAGAACTGATGTTTGCGATTAGCGCTTTGGGACCGACATAAGTAACTCTTTAGTTATCCACTGGTGTGGATATGGATGATGACTGGCAGTGTGGAGATAGTAACGACTACAACTCAATAAAGAGTTTTTAAAATGAATATTTATATGCTGAGTTATCCATTGAGAAGGAAGTCTACTGTAGATAAGAGCAGTAGTTTGGAGACGCAACAAACCAGAACTCTATGAAGGGATTTAAATGCGCTCTACTGTGAGTTAATTCAATGCTAACTGTGTTAGCACAGTTAGACCAGTATTGTTACTAATCAATAAAACATCCTATGTCCAATTTACAATTATAGTCCAGTCATCATCCATATTTGCATCGGTGGACACTGCTAACTAGAAATTAGAGGACTAATTGTAAACATTAGTTCTGCTAATGCTAACACGTTATAGTAACATGTTGTTCAGCAGAAGCTAATGATAGAGCGCTAAATTCAACCATGTGTCAAAGACACAAAAGTTTACAAAACAAAATGTAAATAAGTGCTTTAAGATTGATCAGGAAAAGTTAACTTAAGTGTGACAAACATTTTCAAAGTTAGCAAAATGCTTAAGCACTAAGTGAAAAATTAGCTCCTGTTTTAGCGCATTAGCGGGTTAGCAGAAGTGTTTTAAAGAGTAGCTTCGCTACAATATATTTTATTTTCACAAAATGCTTTTAAAAGTAAGTAACTGCTTTGAAAACAGTGGAAATGTTTCAGTATTTGTAGGTGTAATGGTGAGTAATACATTTTCCGTTAAATTTTCTGGGTCAAAGGGGTTAAACACACCAGATGCAAACACTTCAGATTAAGTTGGTCTCCTGCACATTTCCCTGTTTTTAATTTGGTTTTCCTACAAGGTGAGCTCCGTTGGCACCGGAACGCGGCTGTATCCTCATCCACCTCCGATGTCAGGATTTTCTGGTGAGGTGTCACTCAGGCGATTCCTGAAACACCTTGGTGAGCCAATTACACCGCGGCTGTCAGAGCCGATAGCAAGCGGCGCCTCACACTCCGACACCCACAGCTTGGCTGGCGTAAAACAAAACATGAAAACGGAATCCGGCTCTGGCGACCTTTCACCCCGCAACATGCAATTTTCATAAGAGCAATCAGCATAATGTCCCACTCCTGCAGATCGCCTCTGACTTGTTTTGACCTTAAAGATTTTTGCAGATTAATTCAGTAAACAGAAGTGATTTAATGGCTTTGTAAGTTGGATTAATAACATATGTTTAATGATTCTGATATGATTTACTTCATTTTGAGCAAAAATTTAGAAATTTAGGGGCTCAAAAGTTAGCAATAGCATAGCATCTGTTTATTTGTATTTCATATTTTTCCAAACAAAATGTATAAATCGGATAAAAAGTTTATGAATTTATTAGACTTTTGTGTCAAGTAACTGCAACAAAGATATTTTTAAATTACAAGAATAAATTCATAATATTAGAACAATAAAGATACAATATTACCAGCAGAAAGTAGCAAAAAAAAAAACAAGCTCAATTGGCAAATTGGCTTATTTTGCAAAATAAACCAATATTTTTTTTTCAAAATGTTTTTCCAAAACGTCAAACTGTCAATGGAAACAAGTTGACAGTTTTACTTCACCACTTTCACGCTGTTACTATAGTAACCATACCTAAACACTGATTTTCTAATATTCGTCTCTTTCAAGCCAAACAAACGTTAATTGAAACCATGAAAGCAAAGCTCAGGTGTTTGAACGGGTTCTTAAAAATATAAATATATATATTTAATCTGCTGCGCCGTCCATCCAACCTGTGATGCATTATACATGTGCTGCATGAATGTCCATGTGTCCCTGTACATCCTCCGCCGTCCTAATTGACATGCATCAGGCCTTAGCAGCTGTGAAGCTTTCTGAGCGTGTGTGTGTGTGTGTGTGTGTGTGTGTGTGTGTGTGTGTGTGTGTGTGTGTGTGTGTGTGTGTGTGTGTGCGCATT
>CAEFZX010031367.1:0-12632 GCA_903066825.1 Alfaro cultratus | reverse complement strand
ATCTACACAAGGAGGAGGTAATTAAGCAATTTCATTCCAGCGTTTTGTACCTGTGGCACATCTAAAAACTTCAGGACTGCGGCCCTCGAGGACTGGAGTTTGAGACCCCTGCTTTAAAGTGTCCAAATGATATTTAGTTGTAGATATTACCTACTTTATATCATCATCTTGAAGATCATATTGTTTACTAAAAACTACATGCATTCTTTAGCAATCAGTGTGATGATTAAGCCCCGACATCTCAAAAATAGATAGTGTAGCTATAAATACATTTACGAAGAAAGAAAAATACTTAGAGCAGCGCATTAGTGTTGTTTTACACTGAAACTGAATTATATCAACAGTAAATGATCTTACAGGAAACACATTCTCATCCAAATCAATGTTGCCTGCAGCGCTGGCCATCACTCCTATAATGTCAATGGAAGCACCAATGTCAGCAATGTCATCATCAGAGCCATCAGAACTTAAACTAGAGCTGTTCTTGATGCCTTCAAATATGTTCTCAGCCACTTCCTGTGTGGCTCCAAGTCCAGTCAGAAATTTCTAGAAAAAACAAACAGACAAGCAAATATTAGTATATAAATCCTGCAGAAATGATCATGATTTTTCTTCTGCGTCCTTAGTGGTGAAAAGATAAAGGAAGGTGTTACTGCTGAACATCTTCAATCCTGGCAGAGGCTTACAGTTCAGCAATTTGCAAACATGGTTGGTTGATATTTTGAAAGTCTAATAAAAAGCATATGCATTAAATCATGTCTTCTCTTTGACTAGATAAGTGTGACATTCTGTGTGGGTAAATCCAAACTCACATTAGCTGTGTCTGTAACTTTGCTCAGCGCATCACTGATGCATTTGGAGAAAACGTCTTGCCATATTCCGTCCTGATTACACGTACGTGACTTGTACCCTACCCTGCCTGGTGGACAAGTCTGATTAAACAATGTCACTCCACCTGGAGTTTTTAGCCAAATCTCGTTGTTGACAGTCTCTTCCTTGCAGAATTTTGCAGTGTCTTGGGGGAAGAAAAAAAGGATTAATGTCAGTCAACGTAAAGGCAAGTTAGAAGTATTGTGTCAAGTTGAATGGTTTCAATACCACGAAACACAGGGATTTCCACATATGCAGTCTTAAGTTGTTCTTTGTCGTTTTTAAAAGTGATATGCACACGTTGCGTGTCTTTATATGTACAATCCAGCTGACGTGAGTAATTGAAAATTATGTTAAGACTTGCTGCAACACAAAGATTGATGTTTCTGTCAGGAAGCTGATTTAAGTTTAAAAATAGTAAATGTCAAAAAAACTGTAGAATTCTCTTACCGTTTTCCGTTTTCTCATTAGCACCATTGTAGGTCCAAAAGTATGTGTATAACTCATTGGTCTTTGGGATAGTTGCTGTGACATTTACAAGAGAATTCGTGCCAGAACAATCTACAATCAGAGGGCTAAACTTCATGGTAATCACATCTGGCAGGAGAGATACTTTTATAGAAATGCTGGCAGTGTTTCTGATTGTTCCAGTAGTAAATCCACACTCATATATACCTGGAAAAAAAACAGGGCACCATAGGGATATTTTGAGGCTATACTGAATTGGATTCAGTAAAGCTTCAAAATATTTCAGCAACCTTGACCACAGACGTTTCTGCTTCCACGTGTTTTTCTTTAACTACATTAAGAGATGTTGTTTCCCTGTTTTGTCACCCTTCAATGCCTGTGTGTCTCTAGAAATCATGTGAACAGGCAGCAGGAGAGACTGAACTGAAATAAAACTGCAGGCCCAGACTGTGTCATCCCGTGTGAACGGATTCTGGGATTCTGAAGCATTTCTTCGTTATGACGTTTATTTTCCCTTTAGAAAACTTGATTACATAGTAACTACATACAATACACACTAAGTTTAGTCTCATCTTATATATCAAAGCTGGTTTCAGTTAAACATTAAGATAATCCAGATAAGGTTGGTATACTTGCCTCTCCAATCACCTGTTGCTTTAGTTACCACAAGTCTCACACAGGATTTGTAATCTTCATTGACACAATCCGTGGTAATTTCGGTCAGGAGGCCTTTGTTGATCGAAAAGCGGTCAAATGGTCTGCTTATGTTCCACCCAGCGCTGCCTGTGGCTTCCTCCATTTTGCAGGTAAGATTAATTTTGTCCTCATACATCACTGCATTGCTTACCGCAGATATGTTTACCATTTCTATGTCATAGTAGAAGACAGAAAGATCAGTCAGATTAATAGTCCAGAAATAATTCCATTCTTTGGTTTACAACCCAAACAAAGTGCCTCTGCCACGCATGGAAGGGCAGCGCTTTGCCTGAGTCATAAATTAACAACTGCTAATGAACATTATAGAAATAATTACAGACAGAGTTCATCAGTTGAGATGTGAGGAACTGATCCGGTGCACTTTCAAAATAACCGCACATGCTAGAAATCATTTTCACACTTTGGCCTAATCCACATGTAGCCAGACATCTGGAAAAAGTAACACATTTTCACTCGCTTTGGCCTTTCATCCACACAGAAACTCAGTTTGACATAACTGAAAGTTATTCATAAAAACCCAGACCAAAGTGGAGAATTGAAAAAAAACTATTTATGTTTGCATGTGTATATATGAAAACGGAGATTTGCGGTCCGACGCATTATAGTCTGCAACAAGTAATGGAGTCAATAAGTCCACATATTTGCTTTGACATGATTCCCAATTAACACTATCTTGTGTTTAGTTAACTTTATATTTCAGTTAGCAAAACTGAAATATGAAGTTCTGTTATAGTAGTTTTAAACTACTGTTTAAAAGTACTTCAACCTACATGTCTTTCCACACAAACAAACATCCTGGCACCATGGTCAATTCCTAACAGGAAGTCTTAGATGTTTTGAAGCAATCTGATTGGCTGACGCAGGTTTTAGCTTTGTGCTGCCCTGCCCCCTAGTGGTTCAAAATAATGCTAAGGGCTGGATTTATGCGGGTTCAAGTGGATGAAAACATTTTCCTATAACCAATGCAGGAAATCTTTTATGTTTTTTTATGAAGACATGCCTATGTGTGTACAAGGCCTGAAAGTGACATCACACAAATCATGAAATATGAAAATGAAACAGTGGGATTTACTGACGTTTAGTGTCGACGTAAATTGGGGCCGATAGCAGGTTGTCAGCCAGACCATTCAGAATCTGTTGAAGCTTAGGCAGGTCTAATCTGACATAGACATTCATCTGAAAGTCAACCCAGGCCGGTGCTAACGATCTGCAGAGGATTTGGAAAACACAATGGGTAAAATAAACATGTCTGTCAATGGAAACAGTTTGTTTTTTGGCAGAGAACCAACAATTTCTGGCACAACTTCAAGGCACATAGTGCTTATATGGTGTCTATGTGCTTACAATGTACATAGTCAGTATAATTATTTCCTTCCTTCCTTCCTTCCTTATGCTGTCCTTTTTGTCTTTTCTTATTCATATCTGTAATCCCTTCCATAAATCATTGCCTTCCCTCCCTGCCATCATTTCTTCTGTTTTTCTTCCCATCCTTGTTTCCTTTCCTTTTGTCTGTCTGTGTTTTTTTTTTGTGGTTGCAAAATTTTATATTTAAACATGAGCACAGTGAAATTATCAGCAATTAATTTGTAACAAGCTTCTGAATTTTGGAGTTAATTATAGACATGAAAAGACGGATCTGCAAATCTGAGTCTGAAAGTGTGTCTACTACACACTTTCACTTCTCCACGTGAAAGTGTGTAGTAGACTGTGTACAGTCATTAAATGTACAGTCATCAAACTCAAGGCCCATGTGCCTTGAGTTTTGAAAAAAAAAAATCTCGTAATATCGGTTGTGCTGTATTTGTCAGCAAAACGACAACATCCAGGTGACATTTGCAGAGTCCAAACCTCGGCCCAGTGATGTTCACGGATCCCACGCCATTCATCGTCCTCAGCCCGGTTTCAAGCTTAAAACAGAGAGAAGAGAGTAGTTCTAGCACTTAGCTGAATGTAGAATAAACCTCTTCTGAGACAAGAGCGACGCATACCATTGTGGTTTGCGCAGAAGTCCAGTACCCCGAAGTCAGCTGTACGGATCCATTGATGATAACTTCCAACAAATTACAAAAATGAGACAAAAAAGTTTTGATGCAAAATCAAAACATATGCAAAAGGTAGCAGAGTTCAAATCTTTCAGACCTCCTAGGTAGCTGGCCAATTTTCAAAAACTGTCAGAAAGACTTTGGCGGGCCCTTACCATTGAATTTCTCAACGCAGATGGATGTAGCCTGGGACACGTTTTTCAGACATGGAGCTTCAGTACAGCAGTTGTAATTGTAGCAGACCTCGTTACTCCAAGCGTAGCCTGTAGAGCAGTTGCAGCTGTAGTCTTCTCCAACAATCAGGCATTCTAGAAAGTGACACAGAAAATAGATTTCTGTTACCAAAGGTACGAGAACATTAGCTTAGGGCACATTGTAAAATCATTTGAGAAAAGGTTTGAGTGATTTGATCAAGTCCTGCATTGTTCACACTTTTACAAAAGTACAATTTAATTAAAAAAAAAAAGAAGAAGAAGAAAAAAGCAACAACTTGAGATAGTACTTCCACTCCAAAACAAATATTGGTAAAATTGAAAGATTCAAAGACTCAAAAAGCAAAGAATAAAGTGGAAAAAAAAAAGCCAAAACACTGAGTTCCTTTAAATCAGGGGAGTCAAACTCATTTTCGTTTAGGGCCAAATCAAGATCACGATTGCTCTTAACGGGCTGGTTGTGCCGAATGTATTGATAAAACCTGTTCACAAACTGTTAAAAAAAACCCAATTAATTCTTACAATTAAATAACATTATTGATCATTTTTTCAGTCCCGCCAGGATTTTGTGATTCTTTTTCATTATCTTTTTCAATAAAAATCAAAGCGTTTATGATACTAATTTAGAAATATTTGCCCTTATTTATGACGGTAAAACAATTCAAACAGATAAAAACTGCATTGATTTGATTGATAGCACAATATTTAAGCTCACTTAGTGTTTAGTCTAGAACAGTGGTTCTGAACCTTTTTTGAGGTACTGAACCCATCAGTTTCATATGCACATTCACTGAACCATTTGTTAGTGATAAATAAAATATGATTTTTTTTTTCCAAATTCAAGACAAAGGTATATGCTTTTTTTTTTTTTACTGGTGCACGAAATGAGCCATGCATGAGCATCACCTTGCTCAAAGAACAAAACCAACGCAGTGCATGAACTCACAACAAATTACGATATTACTTTATTCTGGCCCCAAAAAAATATTTCGGCCCCATAAAAAAATTTCAGCCTCCAAAAATATTTTTTTTACTAATTAAAAATAAATTTGGATTTTTTAAAAAAAGAATGTAACATTTTTTAATAACTTTTTTTAATTTTTATTTTAAATTTATTATTATTATTTTTTTGTCGTTTTGAATCCACAACATACTTTTTTACTTTTCCCCATCTCCACGCAGCTTCAAGAATTGTTCCCTTAGTTTTGCCGGTGCGAGACTAGAGTTGCTCAACTTGGCGTTGCATATCATGCAGATTGGACGCCGACTCCCATCCCGTTCCGTGATACGCGTGAATCCATGTTGTACATATTCGTCCGACCACTTTCGTTTTTTTGCTCAATATTAAGATATTGAGAAAGAAACCACACGACATGCAACTCCGACAGCCGTTGACTACTGCGGCCACTAAATTCCCCGCAGCACTGATTGGCCAAGCAATGTCACGTGATCCTCTGAAGCAAGTGATGACCAAGCGGGGTGTGTCATCACGACTTTACACAAGTGTGAATTTACTTCCGCGGCAGAACCCTGAGACCGACTTATCGAACCCTTAGGGTTTGATAGAACCCAGGTTAAGAACCACTAGTCTAGAATCTAGAGGGCCACATACAAAGCTATGGTGGGCTGTATTTGGCCCACGTGCCTTGAGTTTGACACGTGCTTTAAATCAAAACGAAAAACTCGCTTGTTTGGAATTGCCTTTGATTAATAAGAAATCTTCTTTGGATTGAAGCTTTTCAGTTTGCCGGTGCAAACTGAAAACGGTCTCTTCTGTTTCTTGTGCTGTGCTTTTATCATGTCAATCACTGTGAACTTCCTGGTTGCAGAAATGTGCTGTACCAATGAATTTGACTCGACTTGTTTGACCAGAATTGGAACAGTTTCTGCTTCCGCTTTAAATCCTCAGAATCAGGATCATAAAAACATTCGGGTGCATCAATGCTACAAACGTGGCTGAATGCAGCAGGAGTTCCTGAACAAAGTGTGACCCACTTTAACACGCCGCCCATTGACGACTGCATGGCCATCTGGATTTAATATTCGGTCCAACGGATAAAATAAATGCAAAACTTCATAACAAGATTTTGCTTGCATTTTTAATAAAGATAAAATAAATTTTAAAAAAAAGTTTTTCACTCCAAATAGACACTACTTTCCTAATAGTTCAACAAGCTCCCGTCTGTTCACTGACTTCATTCTGGAACAACTCAGAGGGGAAAGCATTGTTCAGATAGAATACCTGCGACCAGCTCACTGCTGGAGATTGTCACGATGTTAAGACCCACACTGAGGGGAACGGATGAGTTCCAACTCGCCAGGATGCTCTGAGACGTCAGCGTGACGTTGCTCTCCACCATCACCTCCGCAACATAGATGTCTCGATAAAAGAGGAAGAAGAAGCACAGGTAGAATACAATGTACCGTCCTGACTAACATAGCAGATCGACAGTCTGTTCTATTTGGAATGATGTAAGTTATACAGTGAACAGAAAGAAAGAGGTCTTGAGTCGTAGTGTTTGTGAAAAATGTGTCTCCACTGTGCCGTCAACTCTCTCACCTTGCGAAAAAACCTACAAAGGCAAAAAAAAAAGAAGAAAACGCCATAATTAGTATCTGTGTCAAATTGACTTGAGCTTACATTGTTTTCATGAGCAAAATAGAGCAGGCTGTACAAATGTAAAGTTTGAGAAGGAAGGTTTTCTCTACCTGACTCATGCACAGGGCGCCGACCAGACAAAGAAAATGTTTGGTCCACATTGCTCCTCTGATGGGCAAAGAAAGACAAAAGATTTTCAAAATGTTCAAAGACCATTTTCAATGAGGACTCTTCCTGTCCCGTCAAACACTGCGGTTTGTTCAAGAACATACATATGTAACATTAAAAAAAAAACAAAGTCCTTGGCATTCACAAGGACAATAAAGACATTCTCCTGAAATATCCCACTACTGAGAATTACTAATGATTTTCAAAAATAGCCTCAACTTCAGTTTTACTTCAAAGTTACTCTAAGTCGAGGTGCGTTGGAATTATGTGTGTGTGGGTTTTCCAATAAAAATAAAGAGCAGTGCAGAACTCATGTTGTATTTTTCCTTCCTAACTGCAGCCAGAGGAGCAGGTGAAACCACATTCAAATGAGCAAATATGAAATACACAATGACTAAAAGCTGATCTTCTCTACAGCCAAAGAAGTCAAAGTCTGAAAATATTAATGAAAAATGTGAATTAAAAATATATATATCTGTCTCCCTACTTCTGCTTAACCCACCTGGGTCATTCTGTAGAGTTTGTATTTTTTCAATTTTATATTTATAAGGCCTGCTTCCACTCCCTCATACGCCTTAAAAAGAAATCAGTTATTCTACTTTTTCTGAAGGTTTGAACTCTATGTAGCAATTTCATTTCTTGCTTGGTGTCTGTTTTTTGTTGCAGTCTTTAGAGTTTCAGAGACATGAAGATGATTTTTCAGTTTTTCCCCCCCTTGGATACATGCTGCTTTAAATGAACCCATTTAGTTAAAAACATATTCATAAAATAACCTAAACTGAGTTGCTACCTTGCCGTAGTAGACAAAGGATCCCAAGGATTAAAACTATTGGCTATATATTCATTTTTAAAATTACAATTCTGTTCATGTGTGCTAGAGGCCCAAATGTCATAAAAACAAATAACATGATCATAATAATACACCCATTAATATGAGGGTCTTTCTTTTAGCCCTTCCTCTGATACATCTCAAATTGTGTGTTCCATTCAAAAATAGTTTTTCTGAGTCACTTTATAGAAGCTATCACAAATAAAAAGCACAACTAAAACCATTTGCATTATAAATTGCCGTCAAAAGCATATATTTGTGACTTGTGATTTTTTAAGTCGTTGCATAAATCCTGATTAAAATAAATTTTATGTTTTGAAATGTCTCTATAACATAAACATAGATAAATGCAGAAGATTTTCTGCTTTCAAAGCAGTTTTTAAAAACAGAAACGTGCTGGTTTACGTGTAACTTCTTTCTCCCCAAACATTTTTTTTTACACAGTTTATCCGCAGCCATCTGTTTTTGTTTTTTTCTATTGAAGGTTGCGCGGTGCGTATTTTCCTAAGCAAACACGTTTGCATTACTTTGCATCTGAGCTTTGAATGCCAGTAAACGTGTGGGGTTTTTTTTTTGCTTCTTGTGATACAGGAAACTGCTAAATTCTGCCCGCAGAAGCAGCTGTAAAAAAACCAGCACAGTGAAACGTCTGTAAACGCAGCACAGCCCTTAAACCACAACATTTTCCTGTTGGGTGATGACTTCCTGCGGCTCATTGCTTCTGAAATCTGTTCGATGGCACAAGTTGGAGTTTTTTGTTTTTTTTTGTTGGACATCACTTCTTCAGTTATTAAAAAAAAAAAGCTTAAAAACAAGTACAGTAAATCATATCCTCTATGAAACAAACAAAAAAAAATTCATATAAATCTATTCTCTCAGAACATGACATGATATCTTGAAGCAGCTGTATCCCAGTTATTTGAAGAAAAAAAAAAAAGGACATTAGCCGCTACAGGTCAAAGTGCATTACACCTAATTAAATTAAACAACTTGGACAAGTGATCAAGCATAAAAATGAGTTTTAAAATTGCTATGCATATTAAATTGAATGTTCACTCAGATTTCTCAAAAAAAAGGTGAAAAATACCACAAAGTCATTCAAATCAATCTAAAGCTACTCTTACCTTTGTTTGCTCCCACTGTCTCAGAAAACCAAGGTATGAAATGTTCTGACTTTAGCTAACTAAGTAAGGCTGCAGTCCCATTTCTACCAGCAGCTGACCAGTGATCAGAATCCCAGTAAGTGTGCACATTCGTCTCCAACGTTGGCTTATGCTGAGCAGGGTGGTGCTGTTTTTTTGGGAGGGGTGGGGGAGTTGGACGCTCTTTTGACGCAGCTTTCTGTTGGCAGCTCATTTGCATCCATGGCTCGTCTCCAGTCCAGCCGGGCTGCTCAGGGAAGGACCCGTGTCTTCAGGTTTTCCATGGACATTTGTCTACCAAATCAAGCCGTCCCCTTCAGGAGATCTCGGAGCGGCCTCTCGTCTTGGCCGAACTCTGTGGTTCGTTTCTTAAGATGGCCTCATGATGCCTTGTTATCAAAAAAGAGAGAGAGAAAGACACATTTTCCTACATTTTTCCATTTTCTGAAAAGGTTACCCTTTTCTCCATGTTAAAGAAAACAAAAACACAAATTTGAATGTTTCTTTTTAATTATTATTATTTTTTTATTGGGGTTGTATGTGACTTAGTGGGCTGCACAGCGGCACAGTTGGTAGCACTGTTGCCTTGCAGCAAGAAGGTTCTGGGTTCGATTCCCGGCCCGGGGTCTTTCTGCACGGAGTTTGCATGTTCTCCCTGTGCATGGTGGGTTCTCTCCGGGTACTCCGGCTTCCTCCCACAGTCCAAAAACATGACTGTCAGGTTAATTGGTCTCTCTCAATTCTCCCTACGTGTGTGTGTGTGTGTGTATGGTTGTTTGTACTGTTTGTCTCTGTGTTGCCCTGCGACAGACTGACGACCTGTCCAGGGTGACCCCGCCTCTCGCCCGGAACGTTGGCTGGAGATAAACACCAGCACCTCCTGACCTCAGTAGGGACAAAGGTGTAAGAAGATGGATGGATGGATGTGACTTAGCATTGTGCAATCGTGAAGTTGGAGACAAATTGTGGAATTATTTTGCAAACTGAACATAATGTTAATCTAAAAAGCACAATTTTGCAATGGCTTTGTTTTCACTAAATAAATAATTACATTGAAATCACACACGGATGAGTTTGTTCACACGATAAGACATTAAAAATCATGGCAGGGATGGATGTAAATGACATTTAATCTTAATGGCCTCATCATGTGTCAGCCAATCAGAAGCTGCTGTGTTTCCATTAAGCAAATTTATTTTTGTAATTTCAATTTTTGCAATTTTATGGCTAATGAAAACACAGCCAGTGTTCTGTCATTCTAAGCAATACTTTGTAAAAAAAAAATGTCCCATGTGTCTGTACCAAGGAAACAGCTGAATTTGGACCAGATCATGATGGAAACCATCTGTGATGATTCATGTCTGAACTTTGACTGGTCCATTCTAACACATTAGCACGCTTTGATTAACCCTCCTGTTATGTTGTGGGTCGAATTGACTCTGACTCTGAACACAATAGATGTCTCAAGTTCATTTAGAAATGCCACTACTTTAAAAGAAAAACTTTAAATATCAGTTCAATGTTTAAAATTAATTTAATGTGTAAGTTTTCTTCTTTTTTTTTTTCCTCTGTAGATTTTTCCAGTGGACAATAATGAAATCAAAATGCGTTTTTAAATGTAAAACAAATAAATTATACTCATTAGTCTGTTATCTGTAGGAGATAAAGAACATCACTGCACTCATATTAATTGAAATGGTTAGAAATGGAATTGATAGTTGGATACAGACATGTTTTTGGGAACATGTTGGGATTCTGACACCAGAATCCCAACACTCCAATATCAATGTTGAATTTTCTCCACTCTGATCGTTTTGGCCATGAAGTTACATTTTGGTATTTTTATGATCTAACACCTTCTTATACCAATATTTTTATACAGGGTGGGCCATACGTTTCCACGCATATAGGAATGTAAAATGTATATTTCTTTAATATTTCAGATGCCCAACAACATGCGTTTGACAAAAGAGCAAAGAATCAACATTCCACTAATGGCTGGAATCAGGAAGCAGTCGCATGGTTGCACGAAACTTTAACAGAAAACATGGAACGAGCCTCACACACGGCACTGTGGCAAAACTTATTTGCAAGTTTCAGAAAACTGTAAATGTTGCAGATCAACCACGAAGTCCCACAAAAATTTAAAAAACGGTTTTCCAATATAAAATGTTTATTTTTTTCTGTGTATGGAAACTTATGACCCACCCTGTATATTAACAATATTTCACCCAATTCTAAAAAAACACGACAGCAAAATATTCACTGATCATGACCATAGTGAAATCAGAGCTCATCAGTGCAGTACGCTCAAGACAGCGTCTAAATGAATCCCATTTCTGTTGGAAGGACACATTATAAGAGCAAAGGCACACACAGGGAATCTTGTGCAAATGATGTTTTTGCATTTCCTCATGATTTACCTCCTCATTTCAATGTTCCGATTTAAGTCACGCCACATGGTCCCGAAGAACAACACCCACCCGACGCGCTGCGCCTTTACATCATGTGCTCACAATCGAGTCTGGTTGGCGCCAGAGTCAAAATTCAACTTTGAAAAAGTTGCTGTCGTTGACAAATTATTTATCAGCTTCTGGTTTTTATGATGCGCTGCTCAACTTCAGGTTGGCAAACAAGCAGCACCTGCTGGGGATTTGCATGGCAGCACAGACGATGCCATAGTCTGTGAGCTCTCTTACAAGCAGGTGTTCCTTAGCTGCAAGGAGGCCGATAAATTCATCAGTAGTTAGATAAAAGAAGCGTGACCCGTTGACCTGCAGAGTAACAGTAAAACAAACACCAGTGGAGTCGTTCAAGGTTACCGTTTCTTGTTCTGTGGAGTTTGTGTTAAGGGCAACGTAGCTTCATGATGGATAAAATGACCATTCACTGACTTTCATTTACCATAAATTGCCCAGTTTGACGTATTGATAATGAATTAGCTTAATGGAAACAAAGCAATCCAGAAAAAACTCGTTTTTTGATCAAATGTTTTGGTGTTTTTTTTTTGGCCGTATCAAAACTGCAAAGGAAACACATTTTTTTCCATTAAACGAGTCACATGATCATCAACTGGATGATGCCGCTGGCGCAAATCACGAAGAAGAAGAAGAAGAAGACGACAGAAAGTGGTTGGACGATCACGGAGCTGTATGATTTTTTAATGACTTATCTCTCACCTGATTTTGTGTTTCTTATTTAACGGAAACACCACAACTGCGAAATAACGTTTGTTCGACATTAGCGGAATATAGACAAAGATTTGTCACACTCACACCCAAACACAAATAATCCACACAGTTAAAGTTAATCCAAACACAGATTACTTTTCCATGGATGCGGCCTGCCCAGCTTGATGCTGGATCCAGTCTGGACTCATAAAGTCAATCACAGAATCAGGATGCCATCGTCAGACAGACTTTTAGCAAATCTGTCCTGGCATGTCAGTAACCATCATCTATGAATTAAGCTGGAGGTACCTGTGATGGAAAAATTACAATAAGGTCACATCTGCTAGTCATGTTATATGAAATGCTTGTGAACTCTCACCAAAAGAACTATTTGGGTTACATGTAGAAGGTTGGA